>WURV02092219.1:0-20401 GCA_011762755.2 Epimenia babai | reverse complement strand
GTAACACCTTTATGGCTCACTGCGGAGATATAGATCACAAGCTTTCAAATGTTAGAACATTCTTCATCAGGTGAATAGAGTAGGGATGTAAGCAGTTTATTAGCACAATGTTTTGTGGATAAATGTTAAAAGGAGATGCCTTAAGTCTGGAACTTATATATAATGCATCTCCTTTGTTATTGATCATTGATCTGCCAGTTACGAATGTGGTAACTAGATATATATTTATGCTGCACAAAAGTAAATGAACAGGTATTTTTAATATCTTTATAACATATTAATATTGTAGCAGGAAATTGTGAAGGTTCAGTATTTGAGCAATTATTCTAGAATCATTCCTTTAGTTCGCTTTTGATATGAGAAATGTTGTGATAGTTTAAATTTCACTGCTTAGCTTATCCCAAAGTTTTGCACCATGAGTCTATAACACAAATTTTTGTAACTCATTTCTATAGATATGCTGGTATTTCAAAGTTATAGTTCTGGCCAGTTAAAGATTCGTTTACTCATTGTTTTCGACTGTTTTTCAGATTCTAACTGATAACATTCTATAATAAACGTTGTACATGAAAGAGAGAATTTTTAACTTTGCAATACAGTGGGTCCCACTTAATATCATGCCGGATTATAGAATATCCCGCTTATCAAAATTTCTCTCGGACTTGATTCTTAGTCCATAGTAAAATGGCCAGGCCATT
Organism: Epimenia babai; assembly: GCA_011762755.2. Lineage (NCBI taxonomy): Eukaryota > Metazoa > Mollusca > Solenogastres > Cavibelonia > Epimeniidae > Epimenia > Epimenia babai. The sequence continues at coordinate 19,703 of WURV02092219.1, read as the reverse complement.
TTAGAATACTGCGTACTAGAATATCCCGGTTATTGTCATAGACGAATAGTGGTAATTAGGTCCCATACATGTTTTTTGGCACGTCTATTATCATATGCCGCCATCTTGTCCCGGGCGTTGCCTGCTCTGCTCGCTGTCATACCAATCATAAATAAAGTGTCGGTTTTGTTTTCGTGTGTTTGTTTGTTAATAAAAAATATTTATACGCTAGAAAATATATTGTCATAAGAACAACGCGGCGATATCGGTGACATTTTTTTACTGATCGAATTGCTAGGTACAATGCCTCGTTTTGAAAGACAATGGCCGCTTCCATTGACGTTAATTTGACAGTTGTAAAATGTTACGGCCTTTAACCATTATTTAATAAATAAATATTTAACTGTAAAAATATCGATTTATTAATGAATAAAAGTGTTTTATTATACATGAATAGTACTAGATGTCATACACTGTGTTGTAAATGCACAAAATTAGGTCTAGCACAAAATCCCGAATATTAGAATAGCCCGCTTTATATCGTAATCACACAAAGTCCCGAGGGTATGATAATAAGTGGTACCCACTGTACTATCAAATCGCAATAAATTAAGTTTTTTAATCAAAGGGTAAGATGTTATTCTGCAGGATACACTCTCTATTACCGTTATGGCTTTTTTCTGCATTTTATGGGAGAAGTATTCCCTCAAATCGTACAGCGGTAATTCAGGCATGGTAAAATCAGTGGACAGTACAAAAGCACCTAGTATATTGAAGCACCTAGTCATATAGCTTTTGCTCACTTATCAGTCATGTTTCAGCAAAATGACTCTAAAATCATCTAGACTTGTAATAAATTTACAATTTACGGTCGTAGGTTGGAGCAATGAAGTAGGCTATTACTGCTGCTATCCACATTGTGGCTCCCATCAACACGAAAACAAGACTCGGGTCTATAGGACTTCCAATTTCGGACGATATGGAACTTGTTAGAATGCTCCCAATGGCCAGTGAATATAATGACATGGTTAGAGTTTTTAGTGCTCGTACCAGTCCATTCATTGCTCCAACCTGGTGCATAGGTATGCTGTTGTTGAGTAGAATATTGCCGGAAGATATATTAGTTACACCGGCGATTTCTATCATGGCTTGACAGCCTACCAGGAGTCTCCACTGCGTCGGCTTGTCATTCACAAAACGACACAAGGGTATAAGTGACACAAAAATCGTGTAAATGATTAGAGATAGCATGAAGGTACGCCTCGACCCAAGCTTCTTGTTGAGAAATGGTGTAGTTATCAACTGTAAAACTGCAGCTGGGAGAGCAACCATCACTATCATCTTCCCGATGGTATCTGTCGAGTATTCAAGACCTCCGATATCTTCTTTTATCGATGCCCATGCTGGGAGCATTTCTTCATATGTAGAGAGAACAACGTATCGCAGAGTTATCATTATGATGACCTTCCTCACATTACCATCGCGAAGTAATACCATCAATGTACTGTCTTTCAATCGTCTTAGATAGCTTCGTTCTGTTGTCATTTCTTCATCAGACGCAGTATTTTCTGTTGATCGGTCTATAGAAATGTCTTGAGGATGATCAGTCTGATCATCTCGACCTCCGCTGAGAGACTGCTTTTCAGTCTGCCTCTTTGAATCTGCCAGTCTAGGTTTGATGTCATCACATTCTCCAAAAGTCTCATTTCTTTTTATAATTTCACTAACTTGTGTGAAGTCACTTGTTGTACTAGTGGTCACACTGTTATAAGATCGATACGATGTTGTAGGCATGAGGCTTATATCTTCTTCATTCGCCTCCACCATTTCAGTCTCATCCATTGTATGAATGTCATTCGAAGGGTAGATAAGAACCACCACCAAAACCGTAATAAGGCTAAACAGTGTTGCTACAGCGGGAGGAATGAAGTATGGATAACTGTTGAAAAAATATAGGGAAGAGAACAAATCCGGATATTTAATTACAGGTGAGGTAAGATATCCTCCAATAAGTGAACCCACATTTATACTAATTGCGGTAGCTAAAGCAATAACCGCCATGGCAATTGACTGAGTATTATCATCAGAATAAATCGCTACAACAGCATATGCTGATGACAACATCGAATTACAAGTTCCGATTAGGAATTGCATTATCACCACCATTGGTAGGTTTTGAGAAAATGCAAAAATAAAGTTGTAAATGGCGTTGACTGTAACCAAGGATATAATGACCACACGATGCCCGAGTTTGTCAGACAGCCAGCTGAAGGGGTAACTCGTAATGAAGCATCCAATGAAGTAAGAAGCATTCACAATTCCCACATAAAAACCTTTCTTTTTTTCACTGTTACCCAACCATATCGTCATTTCTGGAAGGTAAGTGTTTACGTATGTCATCGTATAATCACCAACAAACATGACCAATGCTGCCACAGTCACTGCTGAGTAAAATGCTTTCCTAGATCTCTTCTTCATTGCCTGATATTCTGTTTTGTTCCTTGATTTACCAGACTCACTCACTGTCTTTTTATGTCTCACTTCATTCATTCTTGAATATTTGAGTTTATTAAAATTCTTTCCGTTATTCCTGTGGGTTGAAAAACGAGTAATACAGTTAATTTGAGTATAGAAGCTACGAATTAGCAAATAAAATTTATCGGTGGCAACCATTAACATTATTACTTTAGAAAAATGTCCTCATACCTCATTCCATTACATTTTCTGTCATATAAATATTACTTACCTATAAAATAATGATATTTCTATCCACTTCTAGGTAAAATTTCGCGTGATTATACGACAATACTGAATAAAGATATCAGACAGCACTTGATTTGCATGAACAATTAAAGAGACCAAACGTATTTCCTTTCGCTTCACTTTCTTGTTTTTTTTTATCTAGGTTATAGTTGTGCTAGTCGACTGAATTTAGTATCATTGTGCAGTTAGTTGCTTATCACAGTGAAATTTCGTTCCTGTACATCTTCCGATTCTTTAATTATTTTGTTTTTAAGTTGAAATTTTGCAAATTTTAGTACAATTTTATTCTCTCTCTCGGCAGGCTATTGTTATTTAGTTGTGATGTTGATTAGCATACTGTTCTGGAAATTTCTACTGACTTGGCTGACTTAATGGAGTGTCATTGTTGCACTAGAAGAGCACTCGTGAACTTAGCAATCAGGTCACTGTACCCTTGAATAATCGCTCTTCCTAAGACAGAAACTTCAGAAAGATAGTCTACATAAATGAACAGCTTTGCTCAAAGAACTTGGCTCTCTTCCGTAAGATGAGGGAACTACGTAAAACGAACAAGATTCTCTATATGTGCATGAGAAACTGTCGCATCTATCTGAGGAAAACAGCAGAATGAGTCCTGGTAGAGATCACTGAAGAAAGCTATCTGACACAGTTCACATAGGCCCTACGTGATTGATAAAACCATGATGACTTGATATGTTCAATCTAACTACGAATATTGTTCAATGCTTCCATAATGATTGACTGAAAAAATAGTAAATGAACTATGTAGTTCGGGTTATGAAAAACCCAAATATCGGTCTTCTCGCTACAGACCAATCTCATTAAGATCAATAGCCTGTGGGATTCTTTCAAAATGCACTCAGGTACATCTATAAGCCTAATTCAGTGATGTAGCTACTGCCAGAGTAGTATGTTATACATAGCACGAGAATACCTCGCAAGTCTACTAAGGATGTACTCAACCAGACAGATATAGATATATATATCATCATTATTTATATGGTAATGTCACTTGTCTTTGTAAAATATTATGTTACCTTTCATGGGTGTCACGTTTAAGTCTACCATTCAATAGAGACGGATCTAACTCACATTTCTGTTCAGGCACTTTTGAAATCAGTGAATCTATATTGAAATTTTCCTGTAGTTTTTTGATTAGTTGGATGCATTTTAATTTTTAATATTTTTAATTTTTAATATATGTGTGTAGATAATCGATTGCAAAGCTGTATATGCAACCCAAAAATAATTTATGAGAACGCCAGACGGTCTCTATTGGAGGGATGCCAGCTAGATTCGCCTAAACATCTACATTTGCATTTCATATTTTATATTATGAATTATGTCATTTGGCATCCTGATGCATATATAATACTCCATGAGCCTTGCGCATGTACCATACAGTATCATATAACGAGTGACATTGATCTATCTAATTTAATTTCACAAACTTGTATTTTTTCCACAGAGAAACATATCGAGAGTTATGAGACACACAATAAGTTATTAAATGCCTCAGCCATTGATAGGCATCGGCTGTATCGGTTGTTTCTGTGCTTTTCTCTCCATTTTTTCAGAGAACCACAATGGCTACCCTCGTTAACATCACATTAAAATAGCAAACGTCGCACAAATCAGCCATTCAATTTATATTCCATCATTGGGTCACAAGGTTGATAATGCAACACAGAATTTCTTAATTGATCTACCAGATAATCGATGGCGACACTTATCAAACAAATTGCTCATCTAGTCACATCAACAAAGTCAACTGTGTGCACTTCTTAATATCAATCCGCCCTTACATATATATGACTTGTACTTTACTACATTTTACTCCATACTTTAACTATCCACCATTCACACTTTAACTATCCACCAGTTGCGCTTAGCTATCCACCAGTAGCACTCTGACTATGCACCAGTCGCACTCTGACTATGCACCAGTCGCACTTTGACTATGCACCAGTCGCACTTTGACTATCCACTAGTTGCACTTTGACTATCCACCAGTCACACTTTGACTATGCACCAGTCGCACTTTGACTATGCACCAGTCGCACTTTGACTATGCACCAGTCGCACTTTGACTATGCACCAGTCGCACTTTCACTATGCACCTGTCGCACTTTCACTATGCACCTGTCGCACTTTGACTATCCACCAGTCACACTTTGACTATGCACCAGTCACACTTTGACTTTTCACCCAAAAACTTCAATTACTCTGATCAATAAAGACTCAATAAAATGTCTGAATCTGTGTTATCATGTACTCACGCACCGAACTACAACCTGTAAAACCATCTACACCTCTCTAAGTGGCGCACTCTTCGCAATTTGAACAGTTGGTAAGTTAGACAAATGTGGCTCAATCCATAAGGTAGACTCCATTAAAATGGCCGAGACCCAGTTGCAACAAAACTTGTGAATTGACACAAAAACAGGATGGACAAGAGAATGTGTCATATTCATTCGCATCACACCAAATGACGCCTTCAGTTGTAATTACTAAAGTAAGCGATATTGTCATAGTGTGATCAAACAGAGGGTAGGATTCATAAAACTGAGCGTGAATATGGACTATCAAATTACACAAGAGACTGCAAACACCTTCGAGCGTTCTCAATAACGATACTAAAAGTGAACAATAATTATGTATATTTTACAGTATTGTCACGCATGTACTCAATGTGTATATTCTGCTGAACGTATATGTCATAATGTGCGAATTGTAATACAACGTATCATCGTAAGTGTACAAATTCATCGGTATGAATTTTTCAGAAATCTTCATTTTTTTACTTTCTGCCATTTTGAATAAGGTATTGCATTCTTCTTCCTGTTTATTGGTGATTGTTCCATCATGCACGAATACAGTCTAACCCGTTTAAGATGACATGCGTCATGCAACGGGGTACAGAATCTTTGTCGAGTTTACCGTACATCGACTAAACTGATTTATCCCTACAGATCTTGGAAAATACTCTACACTAATGTTATTTTATGTACCCAGTACATACTGGCGCTAGAGTAGATTGTTAAATGAATTAATTTGACCGTATTTCGACTCATCATTGTTATAGTTTCATTATTCTTATCAATTCCAGTTAGTAAGTATTACGTATTATATAGATATATTTTACGATCACAATCAGCAATTATATTTTAAATCAAATTATAATTTTTGAAAATCTTTCATATCCCGGACTATTCACTCCTATTTCGGAATGTTTTTAATGTTCCAAAAGAGAGTTTTTCTGGCCTGTTCTGGCTTTTGTTTCAATATCGGAATCCGTGTTTTGAGCCCTGATGTTTAAATATCCAACGGCCTCTTTGACCTTTCTCACTGTTTTTTTTTCAGTCAGGTGAGTGTTAATAATTAAAAGGAGAAAGCTGGGAAATAATTTTATTGAGAAAAAGAAAAATATTTGGGAATGAATTTATGAATTTTTTCAAAATTCATATTTGTAAATGCTTGAAGCACATAGTTATATAGATTTTACTCAATTTTGTTTTATCAAGTTAGCTCATCATCTGGACCTGTAAATACATTTACATTTTACGGTTGTAGCTTTGAGGAATGAAACAGGCTGTCACTGCAGCCATCCACATTGTGGCTCCCATCAACACGAAAATTAGGCTCGGGTCTATAGGACTGCCAATTTGCGAGATTATGGAACTTGTTAGAGTGCTCCCAATGGCCAGTGAATATAATGACTTGGTTAGAGTTTTTAGTGCTCGTACCAGTCCATTCATTGCTCCAGCTTGATGTGTAGGTGTGCTGTTATTAAGTAGAATATTGCCGGAAGACATAGTAGTTACACCGGCGATTTCTATGATGGCTTGACCGCCTACCAGGAGTCTCCACTGCGTTGGCTTGTCATTCACAAAACGACACAATGGTATAAGTGACACAAAAATCGTGTAAATGATTACAGATAGCATGAAGCTATGCCTTGACCCTATCTTCTTGTTGAGAAATGGTGTGGTTATCAACTGTAAAACAGCAGCTGGAAGAGCAACGATCACTATCATCTTCCCGATGGTATCAGTCGGGTATTCAAGACCTCCGATATCTTCTTTTATCGATGCCCATGCTGGGAGCATTTCTTCATATGTAGTGAGAACAATGTATTTCAAAGTCATTATTATAATGACCTTCCTCACATTGCCATCTCGAAGCAATACCATCAACGTACTTTCTCTCAGTTGCTTGAGGTAGCTTCGTTTAGTCGTGAGTTGTTTATCAGACACATTATCATTTGATTGGTCTATAGAAATGTACTGAAGATGATCATGCTGATCATCTTGACCTCCTTTGAGAGACTGTTTTTCAGTCTGCCTCTTCAAATCTGCCGGACTAGGTTTGATGTCATCACATTCTCCAAAAGTCTCTTTTCTTTTTACAATTTTACCAACTTGTGTGAAGTCAGTTGTAGTACTGGTGCTCACGCCATTATAAGATGATTGATGTGGTTTTGTAGACACGAGGCTTTTATTTTCTTCATTAACCTCCACCATTTCAATCTCATCCGTTGCATGAATGTCATTCGAAGGGTAAATAAGAATCACCACTAAAACCGTAATGAGGCTAAATAGCGTTGCTACAGCGGGCGGAATGAAGTATGGATAACTGTTGAAAAAATCAAGGGCAGAGAATAAATCCGGATATTTAATTACAGGTGAGGTAAGATATCCCCCAATAAGTGAACCCGCATTTGTACTAGTTGCAGAAGCTAAAGCAAGAACAGCCATGGCAATTGGCTGAGTAGTATCATCAGAATAAATCGCTATGACGGCATACGCTGATGACAAGATCGGATTACAAGTTCCGATTAGGAAACGCATTATAACCACCATTGGTAGGTTTTGGGAAAAGGCAAAAATAAAGTTGCAAATGGCATTGGCTGCCACTAAGGATATAATGACCACACGATGTCCGAGTTTGTCAGACAGCCAGCTGAAGGGGTAACTCGTGAGGAAACATCCGATGTTGTAAGAAGCAGTCACCATTCCCACATAGAAACCTTTGTCATTTTCACTGTTACCCAACCATATCGTCATCTCTGGAAGGTAAGTGTTTACGTATGTCATCGTATAATTACCAACAAACATGACCAAAGCTGCCACAATCACCGCTGAGTAAAACGTTTTCCTTGATGTCTCATTCGTTGCCTGATATTCAGTTTTGTTTCTTGATTTACTCGACTCACTCATTGCCTCCTTTTATGTCTCACTTCATTCATTCTTGAATATTTGAGTTAATTAAAATTCTTTCCGTTATGTCTGTGGGTTGAAAAACAAGTGATACAGTTAATGTAAGTCTATAAGCTACGAATTAGTAAATAAAATTTATTGGCAACCATTCACATTATTACCTTAGGAAAATTTCTAATTTTCTTACACTTCATTCCATTTCATTTTCTATTAAAATTTCACATGATAATACAACAACAATACTGAATCAAGATATCAGACAGCACTTGGTTTGCATGAATGCTTTAAGAGACCACAGGTATTTCCTTTCGCTTCACTTTCTTGCTTTTTTCTATTTCTTATTCTATTCTCGGCAGGCTATTGTTACTTTGTTGTTATGTTGAATAGCATACTGTTTTGGAAATTTCTATAGACTTGGCTGAGTGAATGGAGTGTCATTGTTGCACTAGAGGAGCACTCGTGATCTTATCAATCAGGTCGGTGTGCCTTCGAATAATAACTATTCCTGAGATAGAAAGTTCAGAAAAACAGTCAACTTATCCACCATCAGCACCTTGTGATGACATACTCATGGGCCTTCAGTACGACATGCGAGAGATATAGAAATCACTCGCTTTTCTAACAGATGAGGTCATTGAAAAGAATCATAAAGTTGACTCTTCGATCAATGAAGTAACACATGACAAAAGTACAATTGCAAAGAGAAATGCTGTAATAGATTACCTACGAATGGAATTCGATAATCTCCAGCAGTTTGCACAGATAGATGTAATTACAAATGGACTTTCTTCCGTATCACTTGCCGCAGCTGCTCGACCCTTGTCTATGGAAGAGAAACTGATTTAAGAAAGACAAGAAATGGACAAACTAGAGAAAATTGTTAGAGAGTTTCTCCATGATCTCGATATTGAATTTGATAGAAGAGACTTCAGTACGATGCATTATCTAGGGAAAGATAAAGACGGCCACAGACGGTTATCGTGAAATTTATAAATGGTTGGAAAAAGGACGAGGTAACACAAGCAAGGAAAAATCTGTAGGAGCGAAAAGCCAAGGTCTACATAAATGAACATCTTTGCTCAAAGAACTCGGCCTTCTTCTGTAAGATGAGGCAACTACGTAACGCAGGCAAGATTTTCTATACGTGAATGAGAAACTGTCGCATCGCTGTGAAGAAAACAGCAGAATGTGCCCCTGTTAGAGATCACCTCAAAAGGCGATCTGACACAGTTCACATAGCCCCTACCTGACTGATAAAACCACGATTACGTAGGATCTGTATAATATGACTACAAATATCGCTCAACACTTCCATAATAACTGACTGAGAAAATAGTGTATGAGCTATGTAATTCGGGTTATGAAAAAACCCAAATATTTGTTTGCTTTCTACAGACCAATCTCATTAACATCAATAGCATGTGAGATTCTTTCAAAACGCACTCAGGTATATCTATAAGCCTAATTTGGCATGCAGAGTGCAGAAAAGTTCTGACTAGATCCTTTTCAGAGCTATAGCTACTGCCAGAGTAATATGTTATACACGGTGCAAGAATACTCTACGACGCAAGTCAAGTAGGGATGTCCCAAACCAGACAGATACAGATATATATTATCATTAATCATACGGTAATGTCACCTGTATTATTAATTACATTACCTTACCTTTTATGGGTGGCATGTTGAAATCTACCATTTGATAGAGACGGATCGAACTCACATTTCCGTTCAGAAATATCAGTTACTTTTGGAATCAGTGAATCTATATTAATAGTTCCCTGTAGTTTTTTGATTTGTTGGATGCATTTCTATTTTTAATATATGCGTGTTCATAATTGATAGCAAAGCTGTATATGCAAACCAAAAACAATTTATGAGAATGCCAGACTTTAAAGTATCACTATTGGAGGGATGTCAGCTGCATTTGCCTAAACATCTACATTTGCATTAGATATTTCATATAGTTTATCACGTTATTTGGCATCCTGATGCATATATTATATACCATGGGCATTGTGCGGCTGCTATACAGTATCATATAACAACAGAGTGACATTGATTTATCTAAATTTCACAGACTGCAGAAACATGTGTGCATGCTGTAGAACAGCATGGAAACTGGTATTGGCGAACTATGCTATGAGACACAACACACAATAAGTTGTTAAATGCGCTTGCCATTTATAGGCATCAGAGGTATAGGTTTTCAGCTCACCTGAGCTTCTGCTTTTCTGTGCATTTCTCTCCCTTTTTTCAGAGAACCACATTGGCTACGCCAGTTAACATCAGGTTAAGATAGCAAATGTTGGAAAAATCAGCCATTCAATTTATATTTCATCATTGGGTCACGAGGTTGATAATCCAATACAGAATTTCTTAATTCATCTACTAGATAATCAATGGCGGCGACACTTATCAAACGAATTGTTCATCTAATCACATCGTAAAGTCAACTGCTTGTACTTCCTAATATGCATCCGCCCTGTACATATATATGACTTGTACTCCATACTTTGACTATCCACCAGGTGCACTTTGGCTATTCACTAGTTGCACTTTGACTATCCACCAGTCGCACATTGATTATCCACCATTCGAACTTTGACTATCTCCCAATCGCACTTTAACTATCTCCCAGTCACACTTTGACTATCCACTAGTCGCACTTTGACTGTCTATCACTTGCACTTCGACTTTTCACCTCAAAACTTCAATTACTCTGAGCAATATAGACTCGTTAAGATGTCTAAACCCGTGTTATCGTGTCCTCACACACCGAACTACAACCTGTAAAACCATCTACATATAGCGGTGCACAATGAACAAACACGATATTAATTGCGGCGTTACAAATTATATTTTAAATATTTATAGCTATCACACGAAACAGAAAAAAAGCAAATATAAATGATACAAAACGTTGTCGTTCTATCTATAACCACGAGCACTCTGTTGACTCCTAAAATTAACACGACTTATATACAAAAAAATCTGGTCAGTCGTGCCAAAATCTACATGCTGGGACCGGCGGGTTTAGGGCGACCGAAGTCAGTTCATCATAACCGCCCTAAATTCACTACAACTAACAAAAGAAGTTTGCTACTGTTACATTCACCTCTTTCACAGTATATGGTATCCACATCATAGCAAGAATATAATTGGAAATAGCTATGGCTACGAAATTTACATCAGCAAAATTGCAAACTTGTGTTTCACAAGATGCTACACACTTGAAAACTTGACTAATCATCACAGTCAATGAACATAAATGCTCATTTATGATCTAAGATATAGTACAGTCATTCAGTACATTACAAAAATGTTGAAAAAAGTATCGGATTTGCACGGTTATACAAAATGGTACAGAAATATTTAGTCACGGGATATTTCCTGTGGAGAACGACTATTAATACATATCGTATTCATCATATCATTTAGGACAGACTTTGCTTATCAAAGGGATTAGAGTGGGAACCAGCTCCAGCTCGTATTGAGCGAGGTAATATGGAATCATTTGATATCTTTGTACATTAACGCTGTTATTTCCCCTAGGTTCAGGTGCTGGAAGCTCAAGTGTTATCGCTAGTAGAATTTTCTACGTTACCTGCATCGGGGGCTTCTGGTTGACCATTGGGTAAATTGCTCACGACGTCAACTGTTTTTGCTGTAGTAAGATAAGCAGAATATCAATTGAAAGTATCCTGGTCGGTGTCTTCACTCTCATCATCGGAGTCTGTCTGATGTAAAATTCTATCCATTACATGCTTACCTGTATGTTGTGTACATGTTCTCTGTGATGCTGCATTATCACACAAAGTCCCTATGGGCAACAAATTATTTCTATAAAGTTTTTTAATGCGGCCAGTGCCATCAACATTTTGAACATGATATACCATGATATCATCATCTGCTTTACAATGACATGGATTACCTCTTGTTAATTATCAGCTAATTTATGTTTCCCCTTTGACCTAACATGTTTAACAAGCACACGGTCACTGATCTTGAGAACAGCACCTCTACATCCAAGGTCGTATTTACCTTATTGTTTTTTTCTGTGCGCACCTGACGATGTGTGAGTGCATCAAAAATTTGTAGTAACAAAGGATCCTTCTTCTGAACATTAGCCCAATCTACTGGATCATGTTTTATTTTAGTATTATTCTTATTTACTGTCTCCTGCGCCAAATGGACTATGTCTATCAGACCATGACAGTCCAGCTTATTATCAAGCATGACCTTGACGGAATCGGACTGCACTACAGTTATCTTGGATACGACTTGGGGGCCACGAAATACGAGATTGCATCAGCTTCTGAATTCTCTCTTCAAGATCTATAATCAATATTAAACGTATAGTCAGGCATCTGAACGACCCAACGTTGGCCAGTGGCATCTAACTTAGCAGTGCTTTAAACAGATTATTATCATTGCATACTTTAAAGGTATTTCCATAAAGATATTCATGGAACTTTTCCGTAATAGCCCACTTGACCGCTAAAGATTCTAATATATTTGCAGGATAATTTAATTCAGCTTTATTTATGCTTCTACTTGCATAAGATATTGCTACACACACTTGCATCGTGTGCTATTTCATGCAAGAGACGAGCTATCCGGGAAAACTTTTCAATAAATTTTCTATAGTAGCTTACAAATGTGAGGAAACTTAGAACCACCTTGGAATTGATTGGAACAGGCCAATTCCTTACAGCTTTTACATTATCCGGATCATTTTCTGTAACTATGTGTCCGAAATATTTAATACTTTCTTGTAACAATGAACACTTTGTGGGCTTCAATTTTAAACCAGATTCAGTCAAACGCTGAATGACTGAATCAAGACATTGGGGATGCTCCTCTAACGTCCTACTAAAAACAACGATTGTGATGGTAATTAGGATAGCCAATGTGGTTCTATAAATAGCTGGAGAGAAATTCACAGGAAAAAACCTATACCCCTGATGGGTATAGGGGTGTAGGCATCAGGGGTATAGGTTTTTTCCTGTGCATTTATCTCCAGCTAAAAACAATGATGTCGTCTAAATACAAGAGACAGTATTTCAAGTGAAGACCATCTATGCACGTTTCTATAAGTCGTTGAAATGTAGCAGGGGCATTGCTTAGACCAAACGGCATGCGTTTGCATTCAAAGAATCCAAGAGGTTCCACTGTAAAGGCTGTCTTAGCTTTATCCTCTTCGGCGAGTTCAACTTGCCAGTAGGCAGATTTCAAATCAAGAGTACTAAAGACTTTTGCACCATGTAGGGTACCAATAGTTTCCTTAAGACGTGGAATTGTATATGCATCGCGTACTGTTAAATTATTCAACCTCCGAAGATCAATACAGAATCGAAGTTCGCTATTCTTCTGCAGAAGTACTACATTTGAAGCAGAAGGACTTAGAGATCACCGAATGACCCCTAAGCTCAACATTTCCTGCAAATGCTGTCTTACCTCATCAATCGTGGAGGGAGGTATTCTGCTATGCCTTCCCCTAAACCGAGTATTTTCTCTCAAATTGATGTGATGCCTAATTTTAATAGTGTGGCCAAGATCCAAGTCATGGCGGCCTTAACGCTCCTTTCCATTTTTCTAAAAGCGAATTTCACCTGGCGACAAGTCAGCGAGTGAAAAATCAAAATTATGTGGAAAATTGTCAGAACCAACACTGGCCAGCGTTGTTGGTACTATGCACATGTTACGAATCTCGGCAACTTTCGATCTTGCCAGAATAACAATTGTTCTTTGACCTTGGTTAATGAGTTCTATATTCACCCTAGAAAAGCTTTTTGGTTCTAGAGAAACAAAACCAGGGGTAATCGACAAACCTCTCGGCGGCGCACATTGTGTTGATCCCTCGACGAGAATGCGGGTTGGCATGCATATGGCCGAGCTAACTAGTGATAACTGTGCTGATCAATTTATCACCAGATTGCAAGGTTGTCGTTTCACTAATCCTGATATCACCTACTGTTTCTGTGAGTGAAATTGCTTCTGTTTCTGATAACACATATATGTTCTTTACCAGACATGATGGCTCGATTATGGTCGGACAATTTGTCAAAGAAATGTTGGTTCCTATCAGAACCAGAACATGGGCATGATACTCTGTATCAGGTACAACCAAACACACGGGAATGTGCATGGGAATAATTCAATTTGATTAAGAGACGGAGAGAGCAAGTCTCTACGTAACCTAGGTAACTGATAGTCTCTCCACTGGAAACTTCAACGTGAGGTATATCATCAAGTGGTTTTCACGTCAACACCAAGGCGTTTTACAAAAGCAGACGAGAAAGTTGATACCTGTGAGCCAGTGGCAGTTAGAGCCTTACAAGTTACATCATCTATGTGCACATCAACTTCATTCGAGGAACCTATCAAACAACTACGTAAACTAGATGAACTTGACAGGTTGCGCATATTGACATCGAGACCGCATATGTCCCGATTCATGACAGTTAAAGCATTGGCCAGGAAAATACTGGTGTGGATTTCCTATATGTACATGTACGTCAGGGAAGCGAGGATTTTACGCAGGTTTATTATATCTAGGATAACTCATGTGTGTCTGCGGTGCTGTAGCACAGCTACCTGAGTACGTACTACCAGCTGTATTACATACCTCTGTGGATGCTGGCAGTGTAGGTGACCTGCAATACGTCACATCCAAATTAGACTGTTCTGTCTGTGACCTATAAATTTTAGGCTGTTCTGTGGCTTCTCTACTTGTCCTCTTCTGGTTATACTGTTGCTCAAGTTTAAGCAGTATCTGTGATAGATCATGCAACGCAGTTAGCGCGTCATTCATTTTCTTGGTTTCTTGGGTTAAGTTATCCTTCACACATGATTGTTTTACATGAGCAGATGACTTCCTCTCTGCTTCCTGCTCTAAGGAGGATATCCTTTCAGCTAGTAACAGTTCGTCAGACGTCGCACCACTATCGTATCTATGATGCAGAGCACTTTTAAAGTGAGGTGAAGATAATCCAGAAAAAAATTTTATCTTCAACATGGCAGTCTAAATAGTTGGATCTGTGGTTATTGCCTGGGATTGCAAATCTTGAAGACTAAGTGTCCATTCAGAAACATCTTGATTTTCGGTTTCTTTAGTGTCGAATTTCTCTAGAGCTCAATCGGCCGGTAACACACCACCAAACACAGTATCAAACTTAGCTAGTAGGTTAATTAAAGTAACATGCTCACCCAGATGTAACAACAAATCAGCAGCAGGCCCATGCAAAGACTGACCTACAGCTTCAAGAACGACTTCAGTGCAAAACCGACTAAGAATCTTTACGTCATACCGCCATAATTTATAACATACATCACCTTCACTTTCCACTCCTGAGAATTGGGACATTCGTGGTATGGAAACAGAAGACGTCATCGGCAAATTAATGTTACATTTCCTACTTACCTGACTAGGTTCTACTTATGGCTGCAATAATGCCAGTAGTTGATCTCACTCCTCAACTGTCATATTCTTAATCTCTTTCATCTTAGTCTGTTAATCTCCATAGTTAGGTGGAACTGGTATCGCCTATTGAAATTTTTGTTGATACAACTAATGAATAATATCACCAACAAAAGTAGCGAAAATAACTGATCTGTGCATGCTTTGCACAAGATCATTAAGGAACAGATATGTCAAAAAATGTCAAAAATGCATAAAGTAAACATTGGGCATTGGCAAGAAAACTAATGGGAAAAGTGTGGCTGCAATAAATGTCATACACAGTAACAATGTTATGACAGTATGACAATGCAAGAAACGTCAGACAATAATCGCAAAGATAGGCAAGACACAAATGCTCATAGAGAAAGTAATATACCCTATATATATATTATAATTATTTTCATTCATACTTTTATGCTGACTCATTAATCCTTAATGGATTTATATAGTAATGTGAATATTTATCTTAATTTTAATAGATCCAGGTCGTGTGTTAATAGTTTATCATTGTACAGTTACTGTTGCTATGTTTCTATATATGTGCTAATCACAATGAAGTAAAGTATCTATAATTTATTTGGTATCCTGTTTCAATCGAACATTTTACTCTTTCTATCTAAGGGGGATAACTCTCTATTCAAAGAGGTTAAATGTCAATAAGCATGGGCTTTCGTTCTGCAAGTAATCTATAAAATAATAGTCTAGACTAAAATGTGAGTAATAATTGCAACCAATATATTGATGTCGTTGCATATTACAATTCGGGTTTTTTTTCTACTGGATAGTCCGCGCACTTCCAAACTGGCGAATCAGACATACTGGGACCTCCATTCAGGCATCCTGGGACCTCCATTCAGGCATCCTTCACTTTCATGACTGCATTGTCTCTGCTGCTTGGTATTCATTCCGAGCAGGCTGCATTGCATTGCAAATGCCATATTTTGTGTCTTTCAAAGTACTGCGGATTTGTCTCCCATTACATTGGGATTGGGAGTCCATCGAATTACCATACGATTAAGTCTGCGACCAAGCATGTATACACGTTATCAAATTTACTTAAAAAAATCATTTATTTGAAGAAGACACTGCAACGATTTTACTTATTTCTTCCATTTTTAGTTTTTGTTTGTTTGACATTTTTTATTCTTCCTATGTACAGTGAAACCTGTATTAAGTGACTGTCCGCGGGACCGGCGTAAAACGGTTGCTTAAGACAGATGGTCGCTTAATACAGTGTGTGTACTTATACACCGAAAACCTTAAGCTTAAGATGAGTGGTCGCTGTATACGAGTGGTCGTTAGAGCAGATTTCACTGTATTTTGTTTTTTACAGTCAGGTGAGTGTCTTGAGGCCTTTTTGTAAAATAAATTCTTATTAAAATATAGAAAAATATTGAAAAATATTGAAAATTTGTGAATGAATGTGAATAAAGAAAAAAATTAATTACTGGATCTTTGAATCACATCGTCATGTAGTTTTTACTCTATCTGTTAGTTATCTGTCTTGTTTTATTGAGACAACTCGAAAATCATCTGTACCTGCAATAAATTTACATTTTATGGTCGCAGGTTTTAGGAATGAAGTAGGTTATTACTGCAGCTATCCACATTGTTGCTCCCATCAATACGAAAACCAGACTCGGGTCTATGGGACTGCCAATTTCGGTCGATATGGAACCTGTTAGAATGCTCCCAATGGCTAGTGAATATAATGACATAGTAATAGTTTTTAGTGCTCGTACCAGTCCATTCATTGCTCCAGCTTGATGTGTAGGTATGCTGTTGTTAAGTACAATATTGCCAGAAGACATATTAGTTGTACGGGCGATTTCTATGATGGCTTGACAGCCTACCAGAAGCCCCCACTGCGTTGGCTTGTCATTAACAAAACGAGACAATGGTATTAGTGACACGAAAATCGTGTAAATGATTACAGATAGCATGAAGCTATGCCTTGACCCAAGCTTCTTGTTAAGAAATGGTGTAGTAATCAACTGTAAAACAGCAGCTGGGAGAGCAACGATCACTATCATCTTCCCGATGGTATCAGTTGGGTATTCAAGACCTCCGAGATCTTCTTTTATTGATGCCCATGCTGGGAGCATATCATCATATGTAGTGAGAACAATGTATCTCAAAGTTATCATTATAATGACCTTCCTCACATTGCCATCTCGAATCAATACCATCAACGTGCTGTCTTTCAACTGTCCTAGATAGCTTCGTTCAGTCGTGAGTTGTTTATCAGATGCATTATCATCATTCGGTTGATCTATAGAAATGTACTGAGGCTGATCATGCTGATAATCTCGACCTCCGCTGGGAGGCTGCTTTTCAATCTTCGTCTTTGAATCTGCCGGACTAGGTTTTATTTCATCACATTCTCCAATAGTCTCATTTCTCTTTTCAATTTCACCAAATTGTGTGAAGTCAGGTGCTGTCACGCCATTATAAGATTGATGATGTGTTGTAGACATGAGTCTTATATCCTCCTCCTTCGCCTCCACCATTTCAATCTCATCTGTTCCATGACTGTCATTCGAAGGGTAGATAAGAACCACCACTAAAACCGTACTGAGGCTTAACAGTGTTGCTACAGCGGGAGGAATGAAGTATGGATAACTATTGAAAAAATGTAAGGAAGAGAAAAAATTTGGATATTTAAATACAGGTGAGGTAAGATATCCCCCAATAAGTGAACCTACATTAATACTAATTGCAGTAGCTAAAGCAAGAATAGCCATGGCAATTGGCTGAGTATTATCATCAGAATAAATCGCTATGACAGCATATGCTGATGACAACATCGGATTACATGTTCCGATCAGGAAACGCATTATCACCACCATTGGTAAATTTTTAGAAAATGCAAAAATAAAGTTGTAAATGGCATTGGTTGTAACTAAGGATATAATGACCACACGATGCCCGAGTTTGTCAGACAGCCAGCTGAAGGGGTAACTCGTGAGGAAGCATCCAATGTAGTAAGAAGCAGTCACAATTCCCACATAGAAACCTTTGTCTTTTTCACTGTTACCCAACCATATCGTCATTTCTGGAAGGTAAGTGTTTACATATGACATTGTATAATCACCAACAAATGTGGCCAAAGCTGCCACAATCACCGCTGAGTAAAACGCTTTCCTCGATGTCTCATCCATTGCTTGATATTCAGTTTTGTTCCTTGATTTACCCGACTCACCCACTGTCAGTTTATGTCCCACTTCATTCATTCTTGAATATTTGAGTTTATTAAAATTCTTCTCCATTGTGTCTGTGGGTTGAAAAATGAATAATGCAGTTAATGTAAGTATATGTTACAGTAAATGTATATATTGCTTGATTCATTTGAGTTTACTTTTAGCATATTTGCTGGTTTATTTAGGAATGATTTTAAATAAAACAGGAAATATTCACACTTCTCTAAAATTTTGACAAAAATTCAAGCACATATTCCTTGAAGTGGATTTGACAACACGAGCAACTGGAACATGAGCATAGTACAGCCCTGCAAACAATCACACGTCTCTGAAAATCGAGGAATAATCTCACATTGATCACCGTAACAGTGTGGAGTAATACATATGGTTAAATACGGTATACAATTTCTGTTTTTGTTGCCTGTTTTGTCAAATGAATTTCAGGAAATGTGCAAGTGTTTTGTCTAAATTTTCAGGTTTATTTCAGGTATATTTCCCGGTCTATTTCAGGCAATTTACAAATCTCCTGAATGAACCAGTAAATATGCACATTTTCTGAAATGTATAAAGAAATATGCACATTCCCTGAAATTGTACATTCACTGTAACATACCGTATAGACTCGCTTATAAGGCGACTCACTTATAAGACAACCCCCCACTTTGTATCTCGGTTTTTGGTGGAAAAAAGGTGTTCTTGTGAGTATATACGGTATATAACATATTTAAAAAAAATTTTCAGTGACAACCATTCACATTATTACTTTTGTAAAATCTTTTCACACCTCGCTCAATTCTATTGTCGATTAAACAAATTTCACTTATCTATAAAATAATATACATATACTTACACATAGACTCACTGCATTGTTCTGATGTTTTATGTATTTTCTTAGTTGACATCGTGATACATTTTTACATTATTTCTTCATAAAAAATATAAAAAAATTGTAAAACTACCACTAGGCATTGCAATACTCCTCTCATTGCACATAACTCGATGAGTTGGAATTTTTAAACATTGTACCACAATCATATGGGCAGTTTAGAGACATGCAAGGAAATGATCAAAGTAGCCAAA
>WURV02092218.1:0-43329 GCA_011762755.2 Epimenia babai | reverse complement strand
TGAACACGTTTACGTAATTATCAATATCTCTGGAAGTAATTGAGGTATTATCATGATTTTGGTATCATTGGATTCCTGACAGGTTGTTCTATTAGATAAAGTAAAAATATGAAAAATGTTAGATTCAGACTTAAGACTCATTTTGGCATGTTGAGTCACATTTGTCTAGCAATAGTTATCGATATGTAAACATAGAATACCAGGACTATAGTTTTGTTCTAAAAAAACTTTATATATACTACTCAAAATTTGCTAAGAATCAACAGTATATTTGTTGTAGTATATTTGATGTAGAAAAATCAAAATCCCTTTATTTTTTCATTTTTAATTTAGGTATTTTGTTGATTTATTAGTATATCTTGAGAAATAATATCTACCAGCATTCATTTCGTTAAAACTGAATGGATATTTGCTCCACATTTTATTAGGAGGTCTGTTACGACATTATTGTATATTTGTGAGTTTTAGAAAAATATTAAAAAACATCGTATAATTCTTAGCAAATTTTGAGTTATATATGTTGGCATAAACTGGTATTTTGATTAGCTAATATATTCCGTGCAAGAATATATATAAAGCACCGTGTCTTTTCTGACATTTCGTCTTGTTTAGAATACTAGATATATATACCTTCTGCACTTTACTGCAGGCTACCTTGAAACAAAAAAAGATTTCCAGCTGTGCACCGTAGTGCATAAAGTGCCTGCTATGCAGAATGTAACAGATACTTTATACTTGAATCAATTTTCTTCTGAAATCATGTAATTCACGATGTACTGTAATAAAACTACGTAATTTACTGTAATTTGCATTATATATTTTATATATATATATGTATTACATATTCAAAAGGTTAAGTACAACATTTAGACCGCAAGTATCAGCCAATAAAGGCTCTCACATGCGGTTTACAATGAAATGTTTTTGGCAGCTATTCAGCACATATACAATATCTTCGATATTTGCACATCATCCCGGCACGGATAATATCGAGCATTTACCCATTTTGGAGATGGGTTTACTCCAGCAATTGGGGATAAATGACTTGCTGAGGATCATCGCAGAAAAGTTGACTGGGCGGCGCTTTCGACCCCACGACCTTTCGGTTACGAGTCCAGTGTTCCTACCACTCGACTAACTGCTTCCCCATATATAAGTGTATATAATGCAAATTGTGCTTACTTATGTTTATTACTAATTTCATGGGAATTTTACGACAGACTATATTATAGATTTTGTGTAACTTGATCGATCTTCAGAGGCGTATCATTTCATAAATGTTGAGACGTAACATTGACGCAGACCTCCATCAGAAGTATTGCTGTCGTACATTGCTGTATTTTATATACTATTCTACTTTGCTGTACTTTACATAATACTCTATGATAACCCACAGGAGAAGTGGAAATATATGTCCATTTGCACCTCTAAATAGTTATCTAGTTCACTCCACAGCAAGATGCATGACTCTCGGTACCGTGTCTCTTTTGTTTTTAGTTGCTAATCACTGCCGTAATTTGAGAAAATGTTCATTAGATGTCATTACGACATTACTAAAATTAAATATAAAGTTATTCCACAACTAGTTAATTACTGATAGATTGTTTCAATCGAAATGTGTTTAATAATGATATTTAGATATCCTGAGATATATTTAATATTGATTAACTATTTAGGTTGCTATAACTAGTCACTGGGATACTGGGATAGCAAATGGGTGGTTTTTATGCACATAGGGCACATTCAGTACCACATACCTATAACCACTATAGATAAAACTTATGTTGAAACTTGAAATACCCTGGTGAGACTGTTTTACATTGGTATATATTAAGTTAATTTTAATTTAAATTTGGTTTTAAAAATATTTTTTGATAATTTTCCAGATTTTCTTCAAGATGTTGCCACGGGAGCGAGTTATCGAGAATGAATAAAGAATTTCAACGGGTACACACTGCGTGCATTACTGTAGTTTTAGATCAAGATGATCGTCGTAAATTCATGCAGCTTGAAAAATGTTCAATTTCGATGGAATCTCCAAGTCAGTCCGAATTGGATAATCAAGATGTTTTCAGTAAGTCATACACAACAGATGATGCTTTAGAATATTCTGCAATCATGGATAACTCAAGTGAGCCCAAGACGTCAGAGAGTTTTTCAGAATATATGTCAGAAGAAACCAAACAATCTTACGAGCATATTTACACTGCTGTTTCTTCTGGTCAACCCGTTCGCTCCAGAATAGGAACAAAGTCCGTAGCAGATATCTCCCCATCTGCCAGTCATACCAGACTGACGTTTTCTGATGACTCCAATGCCATCACAGTACCAGATCAAATGATGTCAGCTGCCAAACCTATCGTTAGAATGACAAAAAGCAACCCCGAAACGGAGAAATTTGAAAGTGAAACGGATATTTTGGACGAGTTCGAAGAACAAGCTCGTTCTTATCAGCAGCATCTTCTATTAGTAGAAAAACACCGATTGCCGAACCCGGTTGTGCCCCATCAGAGCGTAGGTCTCGATCATTTGGATAACTTGGTGAAGTTGATGGAACAGTTGTCAGTACTTAGGGAAGAAAATACCGGATTGAAGAAGCGATGCGCATACTTAGAAAGTGCAAAGAATCTGTTGCAATTGAGGACTCAGTTATTTGAAGACAGCGACATGTTGTCGCCGCATTCTCAGCACAACGTACGATTTCGATCGGATGCAGGGATTAGTAAGCCACTGGCAGGTGAGGCAGACACTGGTCAGTTAACACCATCGCGAAGAAATTCATCTTCATTGACGCTTAAGCGTAGTTTCTCAACTGGTTCCATAAATTTACCAGAGCTGCAGATTGACAAACCAGAGCCCGATCCGCATAGTGAAGGTTTAACACCCCTGTATAAAAACACGAAACATAAAAAATCGTCAAAATGGGCTAGAGTAAAAAAAGTTTTGAAAGGCCAGAAATCTGAAGATTTTTCAAATGTTCCTTCCCAGAACTATCTTGTAGCTCCTAAAGTGAACTTGTCGGAAAGTCGCTCCATGGATAGTGGAGTGGGAAGTGGTCTCGAGGCTCTGGAGAGTTCTAGGATGTCGTCGTCCATAGATGAACAAAGCCAATATGTGAAAACGTTATCAGAAGAGAAAAAAGAGAGCCAGGATGATCTTTCCACCGAAATCTGGATGGGACCACCTGGTTGGGAAAGTTCTACCACTGACCATGACGATGCTTTTATAACGAAAGATTCAGTGAATACTTT
Organism: Epimenia babai; assembly: GCA_011762755.2. Classification (NCBI taxonomy): domain Eukaryota; kingdom Metazoa; phylum Mollusca; class Solenogastres; order Cavibelonia; family Epimeniidae; genus Epimenia; species Epimenia babai. The sequence goes on along the minus strand of WURV02092218.1, from coordinate 40,078 downwards.
TATTGCTCCAATCCATCGAGCTCATGAGGACGATTCGGTAAATGCGCAATATTTGGAGATCGATGTGGAAATGCCAAGACGTTCTTCCAGTCCGTCATTTACATCATTTACCCAGGGAGCAGTGAAGCCAAGTCACAGTGAAGATCACGCATCTCTTTTATCATACATTCACCGTTCGTCGAGTTCTAAAAGTGACGGACTCGGTGAGGCTGATTTCGGTAGTGAGAAAAAGTCGAAAACGGCATGGGGAAGAGTAAAAGACATCATTACGCACAAGGATAGTACGAAGAAAAGGCATAGAAAGCTGGAAAAATGTGATTCTGACATGGCCGATGGTAATCCGATGGTTACGGAGAGTGGAAATGGGATATCCCCACAAGGAAGTACTAAGCGTCAGAGCAGTGCATCAGTAACAAAGTCTGTACGATCCAAGAAAACCGATGATAGTCAGCATATCCCTGTGGTTGTAGTCGAACCTACAGCAACTACCAATGTTAATATCTCCAATTTGATGGGTAAGTAGTATTTTACGATGTAAGTTTATTTTGATACATAAAACGATAGATGTATTAGAAATTTATAAAGCAAACTGATGATATCACCGACAGATATCAACTAAAACAGAAAATGGTGTATCCAAACCCAAAGAAGGATGAAAATATTGCAGATGGTAAACAGATTGGAAAAAGATGATCTCAAGTAATTATTGATTGCATCTAGTGATGATATTGCTTGATCATATACTAGGTGGTAGTGAATTTGATACAGAAGAGAATAAGGGTCTGTCACCAAATCAAAGTTTTTGTTTAGGGAGTTTTCGGTATAATGCAAGTAGATTGTAATGATTTATCGCTTTTTAATTTATCGCTTGGTTAATTCGGTTATTCATTTTATAGATACATTATTTGCATTTTACCCTTTTGTATTGTAGAGTATTAACTTACTACATTCCTTTATTAAAATCAGGCGAATTTTATTAAAAATGATCTTCACTATTTCTTCAACTTCCCTCTAAGGTTACTAGCTTAAATATGTTTCATTTAGATCAAGAATAACAAGTTAATATTTTCCTATATTGATGGATATAATACTGAATATTGTTACTATTTACCTCCAATTGATAGAGAGGGACTATAGTATTCACTTCCTATAGTAGCTCAACAGACATTTGACTGATTACTTTTATGAGAATAGGTGATGCATCTTTTCTTGGTTATTGGCACCCACCCAAACCATACCCACACCATCTTTCAGCCTTTGATCTTCTGTCAGCTCTGCTATATTTTGAGCAGCTGCTCTATCATTAGGTAGCTCCTATTTCAGTATGCCATTAACAGTTCAAGATTTCATGAAATCTTGGGATGTACACAATGTGAATTGTCGTTCTTAGTGATTTAAGCGATAAGAGATATGATTTTATCAAATGTCTGGCGTGAGATTTTCTATAAGCTTATTCAAAACTGTCTATTCTTTTTGTTTTGTCATTTTCCCAATAATTTTCACGCAGTTTATAAAGAAAGCATAATGGACCAATAAATGCTCTCCACTTCAGCTCTAATTAACATGAATGTTTATCATGATCTTTTGTTCAATGCAGTCACAATACGTTCACCTCTTCGCCTCTCGAGTAGGATGACGTCATTGGTCATTTTCAGAGACTAGCAAGGCACACAGCGCTGATTGCGTGACATTTCTCATCATCTATGAAATACACAAGTTAATATCAAGATGCCTCATATTACTACATTTGATAATCTGACTAATTTCCTCTAGGGCCTAATATGAAGGATATGAAGTGTGCTTTCACTGCTTTGATTGTTCTTTGGCTTCGGGCCGGTAGTGGTGAACCCAGGTTTCATCCATAGTAGTGATGAATCGGGCCAGGAAATTGTATTTATCAGCTTCGAACAATTCAAGATTGCTATTGGACAGAGTGCATCTAGTGCATTTCTGTTCAGGTTTCAAAAGACGAGGGACTCACCTTGCAGAAACCTGTGATAATGCCAGTTCTTGAGTAAAAATTTGGTTTGTTTTGCTCAATTGATATACCAAGTCTGATGACATGATATCCGACGATCTTCCATAACCATCTTCAGAGCAAGGTAAACTTTGTCGTTGGTTATTGCTGTTGGGGGTTGTCCTGACCTTGGGTTATCTTCCACACTCTCTGCCACACTTGAATTCTCTGATCCACTGTGAGAATATCACATATTGATAGGACACTCTCTGCTAATGTTCTCAACATGTCATCATGAATTTCTGAGGCAGTCATGCCTTCAAATGCAGGTACTCTGCAGGTGATTTCACAAACTTCTTTTTTCTTCATTTTTCACTGACACCTGGACCCTAGCTTATTCAAAAATCCGCCCAAAAAATAGTATACGTTTTACAATCTCAAAGATTGGCAGAAATACTTTCTAATGGTTGTACTTTCAAAAAACATAGTTTTGACCATGCATCAACGCTTATACATGATGCGTAAAACTTTTCACACACCTCTCGTACCTCAGCTTGCAGTTCATTTCCTTCGAAGAGAATGTCACAATATAACATCACAAGAAGTTATTTTAGTAATTTCAAACTAAATCATTTAATGCAGTGGACATTCTGGTTTTTACGTAAATGTACTAACCGTTATGTCATCACGCCCCTGATCCCACCAAGGGAAGATTGAGTGAGATCGTAAACTGTGAACAGGAAAATATTTTCCGTCATTGATTTCCACCACTTTAAAGCATTTGCACACTTTACTTACATTTAATTGTGTCAACTGAATCAGTACTAGTTTTTATATGAAAGAAAGATTTCTTTTGCATTCGGTTTTCTTCCTGTTACATAAATTCATCTTTGTATTTTACTACAGGCCTATACGGGAAGTGTAATAGACTACTCTTTCTACCCTTTTTTGTTTGCTGTATTACTTTGACATTTGTAGCCTCTGATTTACTTATTAAACTTAAATACAGGATATGTCAACATTGTCCAATAAATAACATTGATTTTCATACTATAAAATTACTAATTGGCGAGGAGTTAATTTTGCCAGCAGCATCTGAATAAGGCAGCCATTATTGGCTTTATTGTGAAAGTAAATCATTGTGTACTTGTAATAGAGTACCTACTATGCTGTCTACCTATTTTTCAAATGTTTTTTGATGACGCAATAATTCTTGAGTACTGTTGACACACACCTGTAAACAACTAGAGCTGCACAGCAGTTACTAGTATTTTCATAAAAGTACTCCGATACTGTTATGAAATATCATAGTTCGAGCATCACTAGTTTTTGTTGGATAGCTAAATTGTGTAGACTAAATAAAATCACAGTAGCATTTCCCCGTTTGTCTAATGTTACCTGAAATTGTTATATACCCTAGCATATTTGATAGCACTGTTTATTGAAATTTCATCACTTAGGCCATATCAATGTTTTTGAATACTGTATTTATTGATATATAGTGTGTTCAACTGCAATGCTATTAGTCACTTTATATGAAATATATTTCTTTTTATTTCAAATTTTATAATATTTATATCGTTATTCGAATATTATTTGAATGATGCTAAGCTGTTTATATACAGATCTATGTATGCCAGAGTTTTGATCTGAGGTATAGGTTTTACCATAATTTATCTCCAGTTAGTAAATTATGTTCAAGAACCAGGGTCGATGAATTCTTGAACTGAGAATTAACATTGACTGTTTTACAACGATTAATGGCATCCTCCCATTATAACCCACCACCTTACTCACATGATAGCTCATGTGTTTAGAAAAAAACACATTTATTTCTGTAATAGCTAATAAATTAATACACCAATTACTCCTCATTATACCCGAAGCACACAGCTAGCGGAAATTTAAGGTTAGAGTTAGTTATAGCAATTTATAGTCATTTTTGTAGAGTATAAAAATCCATGAGTTGAATGAGCCATGAAGTTGACATGAAATCACTTGAGACCATTACTATTCATAATATAAGGTGAATTTGATGATAGCTGGTATGCTCCTTGCGATGTCACTTACCACCTTTGTTGCTAAAAATGGGCTATAATGGGAAAACTAGCAATTGGTTAGTATGGCAAAAATGAATTAAATGTATAGTGGGAATATTCACTAAAGGAATACGATCTAGTTATAAAGGCAATGGGTTACAATGAACCTGACGGCTGACACTTTAAGTCTATAAGAGATTAGATGTAATATGTTTCATAAACACTATCCAGATTTATTCCTTATAATCTTTCTCATCAACACTAGACTGCTACATCAGCCTTATTTGTCGATAAATAGTTCTGATTTTCTTATTTTTCTATACAACTTTATGGCATTTTAAAGAATTGGGTTCCATGTAGTGATTTTTGTGATCAATTGCCCAGTACTGACATACCGTACCAGGTATCGCTTTTGCCGATATATCTATATCAGTAATGGTATATTTTGTTTATCGATATGAGCGCACATCATCAAATGGTTTCTTTATTTTCTACCTCAATGTCTGATTCTTTGCAACAGCTTCAATATCTGATGACTTCACCAAGAAAATGGCAGAATGGGAATCGAAGAAGCATAAGAAATACATCGTTAATCAATCTCGTAAGATCATAGATAAACCGAATTATGCAGACGCATTATTAATCAATGATATAATCAATCATATATGATATAGCTACATATGTCACAAAAAGTAAGTGCAATCTACTGAGTTTTGACAGACAGTTGACTTTAGTCTATACGCGCCACTGATTCTGAATACAGACGGACCACCTACCTATGTCGCATGCTCTGCTTAATCTGCCAAAAGTGATGATTATGCTCACTGAGATTGCGAGATACTGCAGTTGTCTTTAGAAAAAGTGCCATGGCATCCAAAACATAGCCACATCGCAGGGAAGAAAGCGTGCGTAACCACACTTTATTGGGTATGCACATCCATATGACTGGAGACTTACACCACATTTTTTCCTATTTTAAATTCTAAGAAACTAGCCATTGAGCCACCTGCTTTGTCAAACTGAATATTATATATTTATTTATTTAAAATTTCTTATCTGATGTTAACACTTTTCGATAAAAGATAATTATATGTAGTTTAGAAACATAATCCTGTTTCAGAGCCATCTAGTTTATCAACGGATAGTGCAGAATTCCATGAAACAGGGCCTCCCAAATCGCCAGGGCTCATTGACAAAACGGGAAGTGAAGATTCACGTAAGGGTTCTTACAGTAGTTTTTCTCGTAAAATACAAGCGTGGGAGAGAATGAAGAGTCAAAAGTTGGGGAGTCCATTGATGGAGCGACGTCAACGTAGTTTCAGACGGGAAGATCAAAAGTCAAAAAAGTCAAAACCTGAACGTGAAAAGGATCGCTTTGATCGTCAACGAGAACGAGATTATCTGAAAGTCGAACGAGAACAGCAGAAACTAGATAGGGAGAAGCTACGATTGAATAAAGAGAGATTGCGGGCATTGGAGCGTGAAGCTAAGATTGAAAAGATGAAGGAACGGTTAGGAGCGAGTACAGAATCAGAGATGAAAAATCCAGTGTTAAAACCTCTGAGTGAGTATAAAGTCACGTCGGATTTTGCGCAGAAGTTGCACGAATGGGAAGTGATTAAAGGGATGTCGAAAGAAGCGTCAACTGCGTTGTATCTCGAGGTGCAAAAGAGAAGCATCGAGCTCGCGCAGGAAATGTATGGCGATTCGAGTTTTATGAAGCATCATAAATCTCACAGTCATTCCCGTGCCATGGATGACGATGATGTAGTTTTTACCACAGCTATTGCTACCGAGCTTGGTGCCGAAGATTTCATTGAGGAAGATAACACGATGCTGCATGATGTCACAGAGCATCATCGTGCTCAACGAACAGTTGAAGCATTTCGTGAGTCGCCTCCTTTGAGCATATCCGAGCCTACATCTCCAGTGAAGAAATGCTTTCCGATTGGTCCGTTATCTGAAGAAAGCTCAATGGACGACGCACCAGGAGGCATCAATGTCATCAACAACAATATTGCTAGGTATGTTAATATTTCCTTTAATTAAAATGCATTTCCATGAATCGGTATGTACATGGGCGTGGCAAATGAGTACGTTGATGAGCATGCAAACGAATATGCATCATGAATTTACAATGCACTATTTCAGTATCTGAGGGGTAATATTTCATAATCCGAGGGGTAAAATTTTATTGTTTTTTCTAATGGAATGCCATGCTTTATTTATTTCAAGACCTTGACACACAATAATAAAACTAAATGCATACTTACGGCTATAATATTTATATCACTAATTAAAGCAGAAAAGGGCAATTAACATATAAAACTGCAACAACAATGCTACAAAAGGACAGAAAAACAGCCAGAAATAACAAAGAATTATTCTATTTACTGCAATTGTGACTGAAATGTAAGAGATATATTCTATGTTGCATTATCGACGATCATAAAGAAACTCAATGGTGGCACTAAAAAAGCCCCCTTAAGTGTTAAATCATTGCAATCTTGGGTATCATGGAGCATAATATAATTGCTTTTGTGACATAACTTTAATGAGACTATGATGCATTTTTTATTCTCGGAAAAGGATGGAGAAGGCAAATATACACCTCCTCGAACAACTTCATGAGAAAAAGGATTCTTACCTGAGTATGCAGCTGGAAGTACGGGCACTCAGTGAAAAACTCAGCAATATGAAGACGTACCATGATTCATTACTTGGTTAGTACTATGAAAAATATTCTTTCCTGGTGGCATGAACGATTTACAACAGTTCTTTTTTCCCCACACACATTATATATATAGACTCTTATCAGGGCTTTAAATATGTTATGTTACTATAAGTATTCACTCATGTATTTAGGCAAGTTGTTTCAGTAAGTTGTAAATTTTCCAAAAAATTTTTAAACAACGCTCGCAAACTCAGCTGTAATCATTTGTTGGGTTCTATGGGCATGAACTTGGAAACAATATCTTTCTTTGTTAAGTCAGTCTCTATCAGATATTTTTATAATACCCTTGGGGACATGACGATGCTTATCAGTTTTTTCTGTCAACACTTGTTTTATATCTTTGTTTAAAGTTATCATTTCTTGGATTCTCTGACACCAGATTTCTTGATTTTGTATCCATAAAAAATAAAATTTAATTCTGTCTAATGTCTAGCAATGTCATGAAACTAATGGATTTTTTTGAGATTTTAATTTTGTTGTTTTATCACTATATATCATGTTCTCCCACTGGTATTTGTAGCTGAATATAAAAATGAGTTGGGGAAGGAAGGTACAGTCGGGAAAATTTCACCTCACACAGCTTTGACCAACAAGACTTTGATTGAGTTGGAGGGAAAGATACAAGACTTGCAGAACTTTGGCGAGCAGATGTCTATCAAAATGGAAGGAACAATGGTTAGTCAGCCCATAGTAGCTTATTAGTTTCTAGAATTAAGGTCTGCATAAAATATCTTTGGAACATAAGGCATGGAGTTCCAATCGCAAACTTTATTAATTGGTTTACGGGTTTTGTCCTTGGTCAAGCTACTTTATAGCATATGCTTCAGTCAACTTAGCCATCTGTAAGTGGATATAATAATTAAACTTGATTGTGTAACAAAGGAAAATTGATGGAAAGAGCGTATAAAAGATGTTCCAATGTGTTTGTCTGCAGTTTATGAGCTTAGTATTCATGTATGCACTGAAATACGAGGGTTTACTAGCACTCTTGACAGCGCTGTCAAACTTTCAATTCTGTGTATATCTTGTTATCTTCTTGTTGTATCCTAATCGTAATCGTCTGTCTACACCCATATTTTATGATGAGTGGATATGCTGAACAGTAATAAATGACTATTTTATGCAGACTCTAACTCACACTCCAGTAAGGATGCGTGTTTTACCGCTGGATTAATACTTCATAATAGATGTTTATGACTGTTGAAGGAATGATGAGGGACTGATTCAAATACAACCATTTAGGAGTAATTGATGTCATGAAAAATTAATATTGAATAGTAATATAAAGCACCGGTATGCTTGTTTGTCCTGATTTTATCGTAGATACAAAAGTGGAAGCGGATGTATTTTGTAGGTAGCAACATTGTGAGGTTTACTAAACTGATGAAGTAGTCACTCTTTTTTGAAGCTAAATGGCAACAATTAGACTTCTAAGGGCTGTTGTTGGTTAAGTCTACTTCGTCAACGGTTTACGATGATATTGCATACTAACCACAAGTTTTATTTTTGGAAATCAAACATTTTATTTGCGAATGATTTGTTTAGATGGATATGGCATAGTATAATAATATCACTGTAAAATCCCAAACTTGGCTTTCACTAAGTTTTAATGCAGTAGTTACTATTTTTGTTTGTGAAGAATAAAACTCATAAAATTTGAGTGACTTTAAGTGTAAATAAACTAACACTTCATTAATTTTGTGAACAAACATAATATTTTATTAAGAGGACAGTAGGGTTTTAGACAATGCAAGCACCGATGATAATCGTAAATTAACTGTGAAAACTTTTGCACACTATTGACTAAAACATATTAATAAAAAAACTACATATTTATGGCATCAAGGCTCTTGCGCTTTCTTGGATTTCTAATTACCCCAGCAATTGAAAAGTTTGTGTCCTTTGAAAATGTCAATTTTGAACTTCAGGGCATTACATGAGGTGTGCAGCAAGGCTTAATTTTATGCCCATCACTGTTTATTTTATATGTAAATGATATCTGTAAGGTGTCTGATGTCTTACATTGCTTCTTGTTTGCTGGTGATGTCAGACTGTTGTACTCGGGTGACCCATATGTATGAAAAGTTATCCTGGGAATATTAAAAATATTTGAGAAAAAAATTTCTCCTAAATATGTACTTGCAGCGCATAGCTTAAAATGTTGTAGTAGACATTAATTTCCCTTATTTGTATTACTGTGCTAAAATCTGGGGAAACACGTAAATAAATTACGCATACTACAAAAACACTCAGTAAGATATATTCCGAATCCCATTATTTGTCTCAAATGAACCCATTGCCTTACAAAATGCTAATACTTAAAACTAGATGCTATTCTAGATCAGAAAATGCGTAATCGTTTACAAAGCATTTTTGTATTTGTTACCAATAAATATTTAATCATCTTTTGTGCATAAAGCTTGCAAACATGATATTTTTAGAAAAACAGATGATTTCAATATGAAGGAAAAACAAAGATCAGTCATCAATCTTTGTATTACATTTTTTACAACTGTCAAATGTATATCATATTTTACGTACTGGCAGAATTCATATCATGTGTACATTAATAATAAGTGTTATAGTGTATCAATCTCACATTGTCATGTAATTCACTCTGGATGCTGTACATTCGACATTCACGCTGGAATTACTTGTGTATTTGAGATGAGACACATATTGATATAGTACACATACAGTAAGGTTTCATAGTTTATGTAAAATCTTTTAAATGATACAGGAAAATATAGCTATGTACATGATGTTGGTTTTGGTATCGTATTACAATCATGTTTACAGTACATATTGTATATTACTTCAACAAATGTTGAATTTTTTTATCATTTTGTACTTTAATTTAATGTTTGTGACATTTATATTACTTGTTAAACTTGGGTAATCTATTGCTGAATACCAATATTGCTTGGGTAAATTGTATATTATTGTACATTCTTCAGAAATTGAAGGGAGTGCTACCTAATTGTTTCCTATCGGCCGTCAAACTAAATGTATGCCCTGTTGTACGTATGTATATAGCTAATATAGACACCTGCATGTCTGTCAGATGAGCAAGTTCCAGAACATTGAGGGTGAAGAGACAGTCGGGGCTCGTCTGGTAGAATTAGTTGGGCAGATGAAGGCACTACTTGTGAAGACACCCTCTTTAGGTACCTGTAGGTACAGTACATTTATGCATTCTTTGAATATCCACTTATTTTTTGGTATTTATGTAATGTAATGTAATAAAGTATTTCTATAGCGCATAGTCTGAAGCAAACTCCTCCCTTATGCGCTTTACAATCATTTAAATAAAAACAGCGAAACAATCCTACGAATAAACCTGGGAAAATAAAAATGTTTTAGAGCTGTGATTTGAAAGAATTTAATGATGTAAGTGATCGAATGGCCAGAGGCAAATTATTCCACAAAGTAGGACCTATGCTGGAAAAAATGATTTGTCAGACTTGTTTACTAACCAGCATTCCATTATTGAGGTTATTGATTTGGCAATAACACCACCTTGTTTATGCCAGCGGTTCAGTGGTTAGACATACTGCCTTCCATGTGAGAGGTTGTGAGTTCGAACTTGCACAAATTAAGAATTTTTCCCACACCATCCACAACAAGAAATGCGCAAGATTTTTGTGCTTGATTATTGAGAAAGATTTGTGATGAAGAGGTTATTGTAAAATTATCAAGGGTGTACGATAGGGATATTGTACAAGCAACTGACATTCTCTACCATTAATAGAATACCACTTAAAACCTCGACTTTTCCCCCTTTTCTCAATTTTATCACTGTATTTTCATCACCTACATCAGGTGAACGTTCCTGTTCAATTTCATTTGAAATCATACCCCATTTAGGTTATACAATTATAACTGTTGTATTGTATGTTGTATTTTTGACATGTATATTTCTCTTTGTATATTACATATATATGCAGATTCTCCATGTAGATTTTGTAAATTTCAATTTTGATCACATATTTCCAAACACTATTAATCAATATTTTCATATATAAATTAACTTTCATTCTTATTTGATGGTAAATCATTTTCAGACAACTACTAAAGAAGTACTATATATTTACTAAATTATGTTATACGAGCCAGATCACTTGCGCTTTGTAGAATTTCACAAAATTTGATAAAAAATAACAATTGAAACGATGAGTCATTGGAAACAAATGGCCACCACCTACAACTTGGGTTTGATTTAATCAGTGTATGGAATTTATCTTGAGTAATAATAAATGGTTCCTGTTAGTGCAACAATAGCTCATTAAGGAATTCCGAATCCAGTAAACCACGTGCTTTTTGTAGAAGTGTGGCATATACCGTAGTTATAGTCTGCTAAAATAGTTGGCATTTATCAGAGTAATGGATGACTTAAGATTTTTTTGCCCTTTTCACATGAAATGAGGAAGATTTTGAGGCTAATATATTTTATAAGGATATCTATTTAAGTGGGTGGGTTATTTTAATTTACTTAAGAAATAAGGCGGCAATATTGTAACTCTGACTGACATTTAGTACCATTAATAATGGTACAGTGTAAAAACATAAATTTATGTGTTATAGTATTTTTTAGTATACATGTTATGGCTGTAACCATGACGGCATATAAATCACGAAATTCTGGCCCCCATTAAATTAGAATTCCAGAGCTGTAATTTTCTGTAGCTGTGGAAGTTTCTGAAAGAGCAAACTCGCCGGGAATGCTAATGCCATTGACAGACTGGATTGTAATTTAGTGTACAGAATATCAACTGCATTTCACCATGGCTGCTGCTGCTGAAATTCTGCATCATTTCGTTTGTTTGATAGATGTTGGAGAATAACACCTTGATTTATTCAACAGCATGCCAATGAACTAGAGCAAGACATCACTAGAGCTACAAGGGGAAGTTCAAGGTTCTACTACTCCTTTCGATGATAATAAATGTCAGTCAGACTTAGATAGGGCCTCTTTAGACCCTCATGAAATTTAAAATGACCCACTCAAATGCAAATCTTTAGCAACATTCTATCACAGGAAAGCTAATTTTATTAAATGGAAAGTGCAGAGAAAAAAGCCTGGCTTTTGTGAATTCAACCTTTAACCTCTACTAAACCCTCATAAACCAAAACACATTCAAGAGCACACTGAAATGCATTAAGTTAGTCAAGGTTTTCTGACTAATTTATATAAGTATTTTTAATTATTTTATGGTTCATTGTATATTATTTTTTACACTGTATTTTTTACACGTGTGTTTTAACAGTGCATTGTAAAGTGCTTCTGGCAATTTTTAGGAGGCACTATAAAATCTATATATTATTCTTGCATAAATGGCTGCCCTTCTATTCTAACCTTTGCACCACTGCATTTTAGTAGCATTCTGCTATTATGCAATATCACAAATGGAAGTGTTCAGAAAAAGGTTTATTTCAAGTTAAGATGAAGAAATATTACCCCTGGATACGGCCCAAAATAATGCAGTTAATGTGCAAATATTGTCTATAGATATAAAGATGCTCCCAGCTAATTAGAATATTATTATCTAGTTTATGTCTCTCATTTCAAACCTCTATTTACTAAATAAAAAGCTATTTCTTGTGTGTAATATAAGGCACAAATTCTGAACTCAATAACGTTTTCTTCAGCTTTTCTTGGCATTTTATTACAGTCATTTGGATGTGTTTACTTGTGCCTCCTTTTCTTGAACATCTATATTATAAAATGGTTATTAATTTGGAATTAACTTTTTTGTTAGTTTATCCACACCTTCATCACTGATGTCAATCTGAATCATTTCTGCAGTACACAATTATCATTAAATTCTAAACAAGGTTGCACTGTTCAGTGGAAAACGTTGTGGTAGAGTGTTAAAAACAAAAGTAAAGGTAACACCTCTTAGACTGAGATTGATGATTAACACAGTTAACCTCAATTAGCCTTTTAAGGTGTTTTACTTCAAAAATTTTTTCACAATATTGCTTACACGGCAACCAATACCGAGTGTTATATCGGCCACCCCTCTTTATTTCATTGTGTTCGTATACAAAAATTGCGTATAGGTAAACGTGGTGTTGTATGCATGCGATACAGCTGTACACTGGCCCTTATTATGGCTTCTATTTTTATCATGTAATAGGTTGTTTAGTTTCCACTAATGACATTCTCGTTGTTGTGGCCATGGGTGCAATTGAGTGCTGAATTTTCGTGAGGGAACCTCGTTCATGTGCCTTGTCCGTATGTGCTGGCTGTTTTGGAGAAGATCGGTGATGTTTTGTTTCTTGTCGTGGAGATACCTGCACCATATTTAATTTTCTTTATTCCCAATACGGAATCTTACGCCTCGTCTCACTGAACCCTGAAATATCTTTACTAAATACCAGAGAAATTACAGAATCCAGCGAAACAATGGGCAACGCATGTTACTTTCGTGTCTAGGTTAAGGGAAGCAGTTAGTCGAATGGTAAGAGTTTTGGACTTGTAACCGAAAGGTCATGGGATCGAATCCGCCTACCGATCAACATTTCTGCGATGATCCTCAGCAAGTCATTTATCTCGGAGTAATCTTGGAGTAATCCAACAATCCAAAATGGGTAGATGCTTGATGTATTTGGTGGGTCATATGTGAGTACCGAAGGTATTGTATATGTGCTGAATAATTGCCATAAACATTCTACACCAAATGTGAGAGCCTTTGTTTATAATTGCGGTGTATAGGTGTTGTAGTTTACCTTTTAGCTTTCCGGGAGTGGCTAGTTAGAGTAGTGGTTAGAACATTTGACTTTGGTTCCATAGGACTCCGGTTCAATTCCCGCTATAGTCAGTATACTACCCACGGTGTTTTTCGGGCAGAAAGTGTCATAAACTCATGTGCACATGAGCAGTGTGGTTCAGTTCGAGCTTTTGCCCTCTGACATGGCTGTGCTTCAGATGCTCTATAGGTGGTCTCTATGTTGCTTACCTCCTATGTCATTATCCCATTGTTAATCACCATAAATTATCATATCACTTAGCAGAGTGTGCTATATACATAGCACTTCTGTAGATATTTGGAACCAGTGGCATGAATGGAAGGTCAATTGTCTACCCAGACTTTGTGGGTTTTTCACAGTAGGTGTTTCTCCAGGAGATGTCTGTTTAACATATTTATCTTTTTTATGATGAAAATATTTAGCCACATCTGTTTTTTTGACATATTTATCGTTTTATGACCGTATTTGGCTGCAGCTGTCTCTGATTGACATATTCGTCTATTTTATGCTGACATTATTTAGTCACAGGTATATCCGTTTCTGTGACATTTTTCATATTTAATAATGACACTATTTGAGGCCATGTACATCTGTCTGTAAAATTGCTCTTTGCCTAGCCACAGCTCCATATATAGAGGATGTGAATCATTTCAGATGAGGCATCAACGCCTAAACTAATCCAAGAAGATTTCAAGCATCTTTACGCCCAAGCCATGCAGTTACAGATACAGGTACAAGCCTGTACTTGTAAAATCTTATATTTTATTTATATTTTACTGACATATAATCTTTATTATTAGCTGTGTTCAGTCATAGCTTGATTTACTAACTGGCATGCGCCTGTCCTAATGGTGTTTAAGCATGCCTTGCGTACTTGGCACAGGAAAACAAATCGGTCAGCGGTTCACTTTTCCTCCTTACACAATCATCCATCATCCATCACACGCAACAACTTGACATTTCTCGACAATTCCCCAAACTCTAATGAATAATATAGCGTAGAAATTCTTCAATCTTCACATCTAGCATATTTCGACATAATACGGATTCCTCTCACTTCCGGAGGACCTCCATTTTGACAACATAATGGATTGATGCTGCCTCCATGTAAATGAATTTCTCTACGTTTTCTGCCTTTTTTTTAAGGCAGGAGGTAGCAATCTCATCAATACTTTAAAAGAGTCAAGTAGACTCTATGATTTATCTCCAATAATAGTATAGAAAGAACCTCTAGCGGATTTTTAATGACATTTTAAGTTTGCGTGCCAGTAGCCGTAGCGTACTGCTTAGATCATAGATATTAAAATCCACAAGGTCCGGGATATAACCTTTGGCCTCTGAAGCATCTGAAACCATGTCTGCCCATGGGGGTCTATGTAGACCTTGCTATGTGGTTATGGGAGGGCTTGTTTGCTCTGAGACAGTGTTTCACACGCTCTCTTTATAGTTCTATAGCGCCTATTGCTGAGGATGGGGATCAGGGCTATTTTCAAAGCCAAACCCATATTTAACTTTACACTTAACTTGACAAAACAGCAATTAATAATGACTGTTTTTAATACAGAGCAATAAAATAGAAATGTGACTACAACTTGATGATACAGCGCGTCTGTACGTCTGTAAAATGCGTTGATTAAGATCTGCCACTCCTGTTTATAGCCAAAACGTCAGACATACCGGCGCCAGAGAGAATTTGGTTGAATGTATTTCAACCAGTGAAGAAGTTGAGGGAAAAAGTGAAATCAGAATTGTTCATCTGCGACGTTCAATGGATAATAATTGTCTATGATGTTCAATATGAATGCTGATGGCGGTGTGTTTTTGGTATGTTGAAACAATCTAGAGGAATAAGAGAGCCTCTACACCTCTCTATTACCTCTCTTGTAAGTAGTCTTCATCTATTGAAGATTTAATGTAGGCTGTCCCTGGTGCTTGGAACTATTAGCACCAATGGACGAATGTCAATTGCTTGCCCAGACTCAATCGTCAATTCGCTACTTTTTTTCTTGACCATAATAAATAAGTCATGACAACCTGTTTAGGTGACTTCCAGTCTATAGTTACGTATAGACATACACAGTTTATATTTAATAATACATTATGTAATTTTTCCTGCGATTAACGCGACGAATGAAACGTCAGTCAAACATATTTCCCGGAAGCGCAACGATGAGAGAAGTCTTCGCACTCGAACCGTAAAAATTATCGATTATTTTTCGATATTTTGTTTGTAAACGTAATGTCTGCAAAAATATCACTCGCTGAAAGTACTCATTTTACCTCGGCGGTTTTTTCTCTGTAAGCATAATACAAACGATAAGTGAAGAATTCGACACACTGAACGGCAATACCGTTCACCGATAAAGAGATGTGCACGGCGATAAACATATGATGGGAAAGTGAAATGTTGAAAGATATTGTCTGTTTAGCCGTTGTTCGCTAGTTAGATAGCAGTATCTTATTACAAAGGTAATTGTTGTGTAGGCTATACCTGGCCGTACAAAGAACTAACCTATAGTAAACATTAAACATCACAATTGGGTTACCTTCATGTATTGTGGTGAGGAAAACATTGTGCTGAAAGCCAGTCTGTGCTGATGGATGACCTTCATCTATTTAATTATATTTTATTTTCTAATTATATTTTTCAGCTTTACTATGTGATCTTGAATCTTTTCGATTATATATATATATATATATATATATATATGATTTAGGCTATAATTTTTTCCTTAACCATCATATTAGGCCGAGTGTAACTCTTGTTTCATTCATTGGAAATGCCATTATTTATGTTTTTTGGATATATTAGATCTAGAAATATAAAGTGTCGTAGGCATCATCTTGTCAAAATGAGCAAGGGATAATATGGCATTTACAATAAGTCTCCATTACTTATCATGGTTATTTACTAAACACTGGACTGAAACGCGGAGACAGCCTTTGTATGTCAAACACTTTGCTAAATCTCAGTTACGTGGTGATTATTTACAATAAGATAACCTAGCGGAGTGCTAAGCACTCTCATAGAGGGCAGAGACCATGCAGAGGATATGCGATACACTGGAAAAGGGGAAGGGGGTAAGAAGTCAGGAAGCCTTGATATAACCATACAGTTAACTTAACGAGTTACTTAAACCTACATAGTTGGAAAGAAATGCACAGAAAAATTCTATACCTCTGATGGGACTGGATTGGCTATCTATCCCCTTTAACATCGCGTTAAACCTCCATAGCATGACCAGGATTAAGGCGCACTGTGCCCAAAAATTGCTACAGCTTGTTGCTAACATACTAACTCAGCGCTGCTATCAGTACTACATGGTACATTCATGATGTTCAGTCGTTTATTCAATGACAGACATTTGACTTGAATTTTCATCAACATTGCCGCAGCTTACAGCAAGGACACTGCGTAACTGGGCTCTATTATAATGTTAATTAAACATCTCATTCCCAATAGTGGCTAGAGCATGAAGATCTGCATTACTAGCAGTTTTTATGTAACAAGAAATCAATTTCTATCAAGTACCGAAAACGTGAAAATGGCCTAGAACACTCAATTATTTTTATGCTAATAGGGGTAGCCAATGTGGTTCCATGAATAGCTGGAGAGAAATGCACAAAAAACCTATATTTCTAATGGGACCATCAGAGGTATAGGTTTTTTCTGTGCATTTCCCTCAATTATTGTTATTATTGTTCTTTTTTTTATTGTATATGTCTGTTTTTATAGTGTCAATCAAGTATTAGACACAGAAAATTGTCCTATTTTGTGGACAGTTATTAGTAAAAGAAATATTCTTCAAATTTCATTTATTTTTCCTATATTCTCATTTTAGTTATGCAATTGCTAAATTTATAGTTGATTGCGGTTCTACTCAGAAAAGAACTGCTGGGCTGTCAAACATAGTTTGCATCAATAAAACTTCTGTGCTGTGGCATTATCCTTTGTTGTGTAATTCCACGAATTCCATGGCAGTGATATAACTAAAATATAAAATATTGACCCAAGATTTGATGCACAAATTTATGAAAATTTATGTTTCTTTTAGATTTTGATATTAGTAATGAAGTTTTATTTTAAGTGACATATTTATCCCTTAGTCATTGCTACAAGATGATACCAACGACAAAAATGATATTATTAAATTTTGAATATAAAAATAGAAAATAAAAGTAGAATCAGTTTAGATTCTAGTGGTACCTGCGACTGCAGACTATTTTCGACAATTGAATTTCATGAAAAATGTGTTGTATGCAGATGAACAACCTTCGCCTTACTAAACTCGAGAGAAACAAGGAAATAGTAGAAATGAGGAGACAACTTTTGCTGCAGGAAGTCACTAATCTTTTTCTTCAAGTCGACATAACGAGACGGGAGGCCGAGTTACTCCGGTACAAAATGTCACGACAGAAAACTCTGAAACGCTCGAACACCTACAGTGGTCATGGCAACAAAAAGGTCACCTAAACATTTTTATTTCGGTTTCTTTGAGAAGATTTTGCCCATCTACTGCGGGCTGAGTAAAACTCTGGCTCGATTCTTTCAAAAATGCACCTTAATTAATTTAATATATTTAACTATCTGGTCCAATCATAATCAACTTATCATAAGCACACTTTCGGACCCCTTTTCAGCTATTTTCTTGTACTACTCGAGATAATTGAATGGATTTTGATAATAAGAATACTAAAGTATGTCAATATTGTTATCTAATTGTGGTATGTTACAACATTATGTTGATCGGGCTTCGTCCATCGTACGTCTGTCCGATGTTAATATTTTCTTTAAAAATCTTCTCAAAAACCTTTTATCATAGAGTTCTCCTAAGGTTGGTCTCTTTTACATTTGTTCAGCATATCATCATCAGACCTAGGGGAAGTAATTTTGTATTTTGACTAAAAAAATCTTCTTTTCAAGAACCGCTTGACCCAGAGCTTTGCCATTTTGCAGATGTTCTCCTAGGGTTGGTCTCTTTTATATTTGTTTAGCATGTCATCATTAGGCCAGTGGAGATAATTTCGGCTGATGTTTGTGATTTTACTTAATACAAATTCTCAACACATTTAAATTCTCTAAATGCTTTTTCATGTTTAAGAAGAGTGCTGTTAGATCTCTTTGACCTTTTGTTTTAATATCCGAATGAGTGTTTTGAGGCCTGTTGTTTTAATATCCGAATGAGTGTTTTGAGGCCTGTATGGCCTCTTGTTTTAATATACGAGTGTTTGTAGGCCTCTCTGCCCTTTTTTTCCGAATGAGTATTTTAAAGCCTGTTTGGTCCCTTGTTTAAATATCCGAGTGTCTGAAGGCCTCTTGAAATAACAAATTTTATTGATTTATAGTGCTCTTTTAACACACAGCTATCAGAGACACTTACTAAAAACTATGTCTAACTAAAATACAGTTTAAAGAAAACATTATTAATTGCAGCTAGATTAAACGTATACAGTATCATCACAAGAACATGACAAATATAATCACAGTGTTAATAGTCATAATATAAAACAATGTAGAGAGACTCAAAACACAAATAAAAAATTACGTACGCAAGAGGAATACTTCGGTGAGACAGTCACACAGGATTAATTAACTACATTATCAAATAAAACAGAGCAAAAACAATGATAAGACAATTAGATAGAGTTACATTATACAATAAACAACAGAGTTACATTAGTATCATAAAAGTATAGATATAACATGGCAATGGGATTATGCATGATAAAAATTATATAACAAGTCCTTGTGAACCTAGCAAAAAGTAGCAGAGAATAGGAAAGTTTTCAGTTTGGCTTTAAAAGTCTTTATCTGTGTGCATTGTCTGATGTATAATGGTAGAGAATTAAGGAGAATGGGTGAACCAATGGCCCTGTCACCAAAGTTGACCCTTTTAGAATGTGGTACAGTGAGAGTGAGTGTTTGACATTGTCTGATGGATCTACTAGTGTTTTTTCACGGATATTGAGGATGCAAGATATGATGATGCAGCTTTGTTCAGACACTAATAGGGCGTTTACACTGCGATATTTCTTGCGCTAATTTCTGCCTGCAATTTATTGCACTCAGCGTTTTCACCAAGATCCTTTAGTTTATCGATAGCATAATGCCTGTCGTCACGTGACCAAATAAAGATGGTGGATACAATCTCGAATTCGAGTGATTCTGATAGTGACATCGAATTTATTGAATTTATCGCTGCTGTTATCACAGCCTGCCATGCTAGATTTCATCATGGTTTTATGACCCTTTGGGTTCCTCATATCCCATAAAACAGCCTGCTCTCAGTGGGCATTAATTAATTTTTTTGGTTCCGAGCTTCGACGGCGACTGCGTTACGATCACCCGAGTCACGTGTTGAATACTCGTATACCATTGGATAAGCGTGCGCAAGAAATTGTGAGAATAGAGCACTGCTCAATGCCATAGTTCTCGCAACTATTTGAGATTTCTTGCAAATATTGACTAGCGCAATCGCAGCAAGAAATATCGCAGTGTAAACACCCCATTCAACTTTAAAAGCAAAACTTCGAAAGCAATACGCTCTTTGGACTTTGGTTTTTTTCCTTTTTTTAGTTTTGTTTTATAGTTTTATTTATTTTTATTTGAGTAAATGCTGTTGATAGTGGTAGTTGATCCCTAATTACCATAAATAAGCTATCTGTGCCACTGGGTATCACTATGTAGTATAATTTGTCATTTCATAGCCCGTATTCTAAAAGTAGCAGTAGTGTTCAGCATGTAATGTCATTGTATCATCTATATCTTATATGTACAGTAGTGTCGTGTTAGCACAGCAGGCATCATTCAAATATGAAGCATTCATTCCACAATCCAGTAGACATCCCATTGAGTGATTGCTAGCAGCAACTTAATACACAGTCTAGTTTTTGTCATGAAAGAACCTACTATATAGAATACTTGTCAAGAATCTTTATGCTAGAACTAGACACATTCAATAAGTAACCTTTCTTGATTTTATTTAGAATTTGTATTTAAATTGTAATTGTAACTGAAAAGTCAATCGCGTTGATACAGATGCTGAAATTGTATAATTGACTTCATACGGATATAAGTTTGCTCATGATGATGAGCATTGATGTTAACTAATAATTGAAACTCCACTATAAAATGATTTCTGCATGCTATTAGCCATAATGATTTTAATGTTACAACTATTATTGGTACGCTATTGTTCTCTTTGTAGAATTGTATCGAATAGGAATTATGCGAATTGATTAATTTTCTTTCAAAGTTCTCATAAAATCTCTAGCTTTACGTACATAATACTCAGATTTCATGTATATCCCAGCATCAACATGTCCATATTAAATCAAAGCTTAGAGCATAGCTCAATTTTTTTATCCATTAATAACAGTTGAAAGGTGTGATATAAACTGTTGTGAGATTTTCATCTAACCTTTCTAATGCGTGATCTTTGAGGAAGTCATTTTTTTTCATTTAAATACACTGATTCATTGTTAGTTCATTTAATCTCATTTATTATTTAGTCATTTTTTATCATTTTTCATATCCTGCACCATTCATTCCTATTTCTAAATGTTTTGTAAATTTTAAAGAGTTTTTCTGGCCCCTTCGGCCTTATGTTTTAATATCCCAATGCGTGTTTTGAGGCCTGTTTAGCCTCCTGTCTTAATATCCAATGTTTCGAAGCCTCTTTGATCTTTGGTTCATTCCTTCCTTTTTTAGTCTTCGTTTGTTTTTTGGTCTTTTATTATTTTTGTGACAGTTGTATTTTGTTAAATTTTCCATTATATTCACTCATCTTAAGTGCTTCTTTCTCTGTTTTTGTTTTTCTTGTTGTTTACTTTTTCCCAATTGTCAGGTGAGCGTCTTGAGGCCTTTTGGCCTCTTGTTTTACATACCGTGTATCTTTCTTTGTTGGATATAATTAACAATTTTGCATGATATAAATTGCGTTAAAATATTTATTGATTTGAGAAAGTTAGCGTAATGGTTAGCTTGTTGGAACTAAATAAAAAAATCTTGTTCATCCCCCAGTCAGGCTGTGAATTGTCTAAAATTGTCCATAGCCCTGTCTACTCATCAGGTCTGGGTAGGCCTTACCATGGGGTTATTTAAGGGCTTCTTCCCTCTGATTTTGTTTTGTTTAGGACTCTCTCTGTATGATCTCTATGGCGATTACCTCGATGCTACCTCATAATCTGATTGCAAATAATAATCACCTGTCACAGCTGTAGATTTAATTGAGTGTGCGACATATATAGGCTGTATGTAGGTGTTTGGAACCAGTGGAGTGTATCAACGAAGGTCACATTTCTTCCCAGACAATGGTTGTGACTACCATATATTATCCTGTGATGCCCTTGATAACTACTAATCCTAGCCTGCTCCTACTTACTACACGGATAACTGAGTTGCACTGTATTTGATTGGAAGTTTCTAGCGCATTATTCTCGATTTCAGACTGAGGGTCGTGGTCTCCATAAGGGAGGTAAACCCTTAGGTACTCGCCGATACAGCGCGGGTCTTCTCCCCTTGTTCGAGTCACAAAGCTATAATGGTGATTACACCGCTGCTCACTCTCTCGAATATTTAGGTCAGAATTTCACATTTACATTAGACAAATCACATTTACATATATCACATTAAATGCATCACTTTTATTTAAATTTATCATTAAAATATATCACATTTACATCAATACATCACGTTGAATACAATCTAATTGTATCACTGGTTTAGATTAAATCCATCTCATTCATATCGATACCTAATGTACATCACATTTTTATCGATTCCATCACATTCGACCAAATATATCACACTGAAATCAATATTTCATGTTAATTATATGAAATTTTCAGAAATATTTTTATTCTTAAAAGACTATGGTAGATTTTGACCATTGATTATTTCATCAGAAGTGCTGTACTCTTAACTTATCATAGGATTAAATACATTTCTGGGTCTTTTCTTCAGGATCAAGTGATTATTTGATACATTCACATCTATCTAGATATCACATGTGACTGTAGCTAGAACATACTGTGGAGTGAATTATTATTATTTATTAGTAATTCTTAATATTTACTAAAGGAATGTTTATATTTTATAGCCAGCTGTAAAATTTCTGCAATTTTCTATCTTATTTTAAATTATAAGTTACTATGAAACGTAATTGACAGATGGAGTGGTCAAAAGTAAACCATCGATCAGCTTGTCTGATCCAAAACCCCCCAGGGATAGCACGACATCGGCAGACTCAGCGGAAATCAGCTCGGCTAAATCTTTCGAATCGGAAATTGCAGGAGACGAAGCATTCGTCAATACACGAAGTACAGCATTAATGCAGGTGAAGCTAAAACGGGATTTGGCATTACCCCCCTCGTGCCAACTATCACTGGATGATATGTTGTCTGAGCAGAATGTAGCTCCGATTAAAAGGTCAAGTAAACGCTTATTCCGGGCGCATGATCCATCCAGAGAAATAGTAGAATCCCCAAAGAGTGCTGGAGATCGAAACAAGAATTCAGATGCAACACACATGCCGGAAAAAGCCGATTCGGTTAAGGACATCTATGAACGAACAGATAGTTTCGATAAACGCAGATCAGGTAAAGTGATGTTTAAGTTAGGCGCTAGTGAGTCAATTGATAACACTTTTTCTGAAAGTAATGTAGAGCTACCGAGTGCGAGCCTCGATTCAGAACGTGAAGTAGATTTTAGTTGCATAGCTCGTAATGAGGATCAGACTCGCAGGATGGAAAAAGATCTTAAGGGATATGGCAGCCTACCACTCTTTCTGCCTCGTAGTCCAATCACTAAATGTCGTAATCGGCGATTGGTTAATTCAACAGCAAATCAAATCACCGATGACTTTCTGAGGTTGAAGGACACACCACCTCGCAGTCAGCATTTTACGAAGCATCTTTGTAAACAGAAGAGAGTTGAGGAAGGAGCTGGACCTTCAGAGATTGTTCCAGGGTTGGATAATTCTACTGAGAAGGTTTCTACAGGTTTTAAGCCTTCGAGTCCAGGTTTGAATCTTGCACATATCGGATATATATCTCCCGTTAAGACGTTAAAACCCGCAGCCGAATTGATTCAAGATAGTCGCCGATACCGACCGCATACTGACTCGATGCCGCGGAGAGTGAACAAAGCGTCGGAAACTCTACCGATTCGATCGTCTTCCGAAACAGGAAGTGTATCAGATCATGTGGATAAAGAAAACTTTGATGAATTCATGCATAGTATACCGAATGGTTTCCATGAAACAAATGATCAAAGGGTGGATAGAGCAGTAGAAACTCAAGGTGATGTGGACATTAGCTATACGGCTGTGAATCTCGGCTCTAAAAAAGGATCGTTCAAAAAAGATCCCAAAGATTTACCATCTTCGTCAGATAAATCTGATTTTACGTTATCAAAAGATGTTACAAATGGAGCGTTTCATGACTCACCAAAAAATCAATCAGATATTGTATACAGACTTCAGGGTGTCGATATGGAAGATGATCCAAAATCAACGGAAAAAATTCCTGATTTAATTACTTCATCGCCGAAAGTTACAGCAAAATCACAAAAGGAAACGGTAGCCACAAAATCTCCAACGCCATATTCATCTCATTCACTCTTTTCACGGCGAAAAAAAGTCAAGCCAGCTGTAGTAACGTTTGATGAGGGTGCCTTTTCCGATAGTGAAGTCAAACCGACTAAATATTCTAAACGATCCGGAAAAGTGAAAAAAAGACGACCAAAAAGCATGGAAATCCCAAGCGATGTTCAGCCTTTGGAAGCACCAACATCTCCAGTTCTGAGACGCGGGTTTTTCCAAAAAGTCGGACGTCTGCGTAGTAACAGTGCGCAAGCACCGAGTTTACCTGGGGCTGTCAGCACCCTCTGCGAGAAGTCGATGACATTTGACCTGGGAGTATCGGCATCAGTTCACCGACAAGGCGAAACATCTCACTCATCAGTAGCCATGCCTCCATCATCAGTAGCCACGCCTCCATCATCGGTAGCCACGCCTCCATCATCGGTAGCCACGCCTCCATCATCGGTAGCCACACCTCCATCATCGGTAGCCACGCCTCCATCATCACCACGCCAACCACGACAGCGATCTAAATTTCTTGATGCAGCATTGCAGAAATCAAAACGCCTTTTTAAAGTTTCCAAGTAAGAGACTTACAGTCTATTTATTTTTATTTATTTATTTATTTTATTGTTCAACTGAGCTATGCCTACATTGCATTCATGTAAATATTATACTGTCCATTGTTCTTTTTTCAAGAATTTTCCTGTTATGGTCATATGGTAATTTTTTTGCAATATCTTTGCAAGTCTATGTTTTCTTCAGTATACTGAATGCATGTATGAATGATGGTTACAACATATTTACACGTAATTTTCAAATTTAAATATGGGTAAAATGCTTTTATTAGCCCTTTTTAGTTCTAGTAAGCAGATCGAAACATGGCGGAAAACAACATTCAAATTGACTCATATTATTCGATATCATAATAATGTCAGTTGTTTTGAATAAAAAACGGCCCAATTGGCCTAATCTATTCTATTAAAGAATGTAGTCAGAAACCTAGTTTACCCGTAGCACTCTGTTGTCAGAGAATTGTATTGCTATAGTAATGTGATATACAGATGTCAGTGTTACATATGAAACTCAGGTATAATGATGGCATTCACGATGTAACAGAAATATCTTGTAATGGGATATAAGTCAAGTACGTCAATATCCGCCCTGTAATTGGAAAAACAATCTTGGCACCACTCACAAAGGCCTGTTCTTCTGACATCGTCCAATTTGATTTTTTCCAGTTTTACCAACTCTCACTTTCCATTGTTCAGTTATCATGCAAATTACAGCCAAGAAGTCAGGATAGTCTATCAAGTCCATATCAAACAGTAAACTATCAATAATAAGTAATTATTGTGTAGAGAGAAACTCAAAACTTATTGAAAATAATTAAAATATCTCTTGACATGAGTGTGCTTGATAACTAACTTTTTACCTCGTAATGACCCTCTATATAATTATGTCCTATATCTAGGTTTCTCCATCTCAGGTATATCCAGGTTTCTCTATACTTTGTCCATATCCAGGTTTCTCCATATTTGTTCTATATTCAGGTTTTTCCATATCTGCTCTATATCCAGGTTTCTCCCTATCTGGTACAGTCTGGCGCCTTTACTCCGAACGGATCCGTTACCAAGGAATTTGGCCGGACTAACAAATATCCGGTTCAACAAATCACAAAAGGGAGAGAAGTCTGTTTGAATAATAAGCAACCAATCATAATTCAACTGTCATTCACTCGTTGCACCAGAAAAACATCGGCGGTACTGCCAATTGATGCAAAAGTTGATAAGTGTTTGGTAAACATTGGCCTGTGTTCAGACTACTGGAGTGAGGAGTTGGAATCATGGATATCTGGAGTAATGGGCACAAATAAGTAAGAAATATTCCATTCCCGATGAAGAGGCTGGCTACTGGCAAATGCGGAGTAAAGATCGGCGCTAGACTGTATGTATCCAGGTTTTCCATATCTAGTCTATATTCAAGTTTCTCCACATCTGCTCTATATCCAGGTTTTTCTATATGTGGTCTATATTCAGATTTTTCCATATCTGGTCTATATTCAGATTTTTCCATATCTGGTCTGTATCTAGCTTTCTGCATATCCTATCTCTATCTGGCTTTCTCTGTATCCCATCTATATGCAGTTTGTTCCATATTAGACACACTAGAGTTTATATCCAGGTTTCTCCAAATCTGGCTTTTCAAATAAAAGGGTGCTAGTTAGAATCCACATAAACCAGAGAATTTTCCCCCATTTCCCCCCCTATATTTGAAGTGTTTTTTGTGCTTGAACATTAAGATTTGCACAAGAGCTGGTTATTGTAAATTTGATAATGGTATAATGAGACAAGTAGTTTTGTCAGCGTGACTGACACTATAACGTTGATTTTCTCTTTCATATGAAAAAAAATTGTAATTCTAAGTGATATTGTTTTGAGATTTAATAAACGTAAAGTGGAACATCTTTATAACGCACTTTAAAGTCACTCGCACAGCGTGTCAAATGACAGTTTACAACGGGTCATTGGGAGAATTCAGCTCTGTAACAGCCGCCAGCAAGACCGCTTATTTACTGCATATTAATTCTTGTTGCCACAAATGAATTTCACTGTACTCATGGCGAAGTGGACAGGAGCAACTTGGATAAAGTACCTTCCCCGAGGATACAATAGAGAAATATAAATGATTATCGAAACTTCCACATTTTGTGGTCCATACATGAAGATATCCTGTTCCAATCGTATGTCTTTTAACATATTTCTGGGAAGAAATGCACAGAAAATAAACATATACGTACCTCTGATGGTCCATTAGAGGTAACGGTTTTTTCCGTGCATTTCTATCCAACTATTCAGAGAACTACATTGGCTACTCCATTAACATCAACATATTTGTGAATCCGTAACAAAGCATGGTATTCCTATTGATTCTGACATGTGCCGAAACGATTTATTGTAGATAAAATCATTGAACATCGCGACATTGTAAGTGGCTCGATGCATTAATCAATACCTGTCTCATTTTCTGAATGACTTGATTTAATTTTACTAATGCATTTCGTTGAAAGCTCAATTTTACCACCCGTAGTGTTTTGGTGTACTTTTCGAGTCAGGCATGCAAAGATTGTGGCACACGAGCCGTATACAGTATGAGCCGGTGCTTTTATTTGTTCTATATCGGTCATATATAAATCTGTAGGTTCAATACAGTAGAATTTATCGGTGCCCACGGTGAGCT
Source organism: Epimenia babai (assembly GCA_011762755.2). NCBI lineage: Eukaryota > Metazoa > Mollusca > Solenogastres > Cavibelonia > Epimeniidae > Epimenia > Epimenia babai. The sequence continues at coordinate 12,772 of WURV02092218.1, read as the reverse complement.
GTATACAGTATGAGCCGGTGCTTTTATTTGTTCTATATCGGTCATATATAAATCAGTGGGTTCAATACGGTAGAATTTATCGGTGCCCACGGTGAGCTGTATACAGTATGAGCCGGTGCTTCTATTTGTTCTATATCGGTCATATATAAATCAGTGGGTCCAATACGGTAGAATTTATCGGTGCCCACGCTAAGATTTCCATAGCAGTGGGTTATTAAAGATTCTATAACGATATATTGAGGAAATATTGTAAGTCTAACCAAACATTTACTATAACGTTTGTTTGAATCATTTTCCATTTTTTTAAAATCACAACTGCCTGTATAGCCCACAACTGCCTGTATAGCCTACAACTGCCTGTATAACCTACAACTGCCTGTATAGCCTACAACTGCCTGTATGGCCCACAACTGCCTGTATAGCCCACAACCACCTGTATAGCCTACAGTATTTTTATTGATCTTTTTTGACTCAGTAAGTTTTCTTATGCCTGATTCAAATACAAACTAATCCGTGCGTACGATTTAGGGTATGTGTGATTTTTATGTGGATTAGATCGGTCTTCTGCTTGCTATAGATGCATGTTACCAGTCATGAATTTCAATTTGCTAATGCACTGACAGAATGGGTTTTATCGTGATGAATTTCAATGTCATTGTTACTACTAAAATAGCAAATGTACCATGTGACTTTGTGTCACTGACTGTAAAAAAGAGGAAACCTATCTTGCATGGTTTTGCACGACTTTTTTAACTTTTTGGCATGGTTGGAGTGAAAAACGATGTGTGCGGTATTTTCACGCCGATCGGGTGACTTGATCGACGATAATGATAGAAACTTAGCTAATTCCTCGCGGGGATGAATATTACATGGATGGGACGCAGACACAAGGGGAATAACCACGCGCGTCGCAAACTACTCTATGCCTCTACTGTCTACAGCAACATGATAAATTATTATGGCAATACACACGATGCACACACACGCTGTTGGTTTATTTATATATCAAAATTTGTTATGTCTGGCGTGATGACGGGGTTACAGAGACTTTTTGACGTGTTTAAACACTACGACTATCATCTTAAATATAATGGTTTTATAAATTTTTTAACTCTTATATTTTTGCAATGTTTATTTGTGTGTGTTATTTTGATTCTCATTATTTATTCATTGTTTACAGCGGATTACTTAGCGTACGTAGCTAACTGTTCACACAGGATTTTTTATTGTCCAAGTTGGTTTATAGTCAATGAAAGTTCCTACGAATTAAGAAACATTATACTGTACGAGTTGTTGTGCGAGATACGGATACTTCAAAACATATATGAACTAGTACGTGTTTTACCATATTATTGAAGTCCTAACTTAACAGCGTGTGTTATTGCAAGGGCGACTGGAAGAAATATTAGGGGGATCATTAATTATATATTAAGTTAGGCAGCTTCGTACAATTTATGGTAGTGTAGAAATGATATACAGCATGGATACACAATATGTAAATCTGTAATGGTAGTACAACAAATATTGCTAAAACAGTACTTAGCTGCAATAGAATGGGGAGCTAGAGTATTTTGGTGCTTGGACCAAAAAAGTAGGGTGCTCAATGACCTACTGATTTGTTTGGAAAAGGCAAGAAGTAGATGTATGCTGAGTGACGGTTTACTCACGGGTCATAGTGGTATTCTTGGGGTGGTGATAATGTTCAAATAATGGCTTTGTTTTGCTTGTCTTGCTCCTCGATTAATTTCAGTGATATTTACATATATTTCTTCCACGGAGAATGATCTGGAAGCTTGGTTTCTTGGGCTAGGTTGAATGGTTGGTTTTTCTTGCAAACGTTTTATAAAAATCATTCCTTAGCCATTCTTCTACGCGTGTCGCAATCTCCGTTGAACTCCCATTAGCAGAAAATTGGACGAGATATTTTCTCTGATAAACACGTCGTCTTTGAATCTCGAGAAGTTACATTTGTAAATAAACCTTTCTGGCTTCTCGCTTTGCTCGTGTATTAATTGATAAAATGTGTTATTACGCCGTTTTCTCCCCATACACATAGGATACCCGAGTGATGAATGGGAAGACTTGTTGATGGAAATATAAGATCAATACACGAGCATCTATCCGCTTGGATTAGTTGATCCGCAGATTTGTCGGACCATGGAATCGTGCAACAGCATATTACATATTGTGGATTTGTTCAGTTTTTTTAACAGACATTAATTTTGAGTTAATTTGGATTAACTTTTATTTCATTTGTGTGTAGACGCATTCAATTTATGTATTTTCATAGAAATTACTCTACTTTCTGGAATTTTGAAGGTCAACGGATTATCAACGGCCAGGGGATCTTACGACCGCCCCGGGCGGTAAAAAATTTGTTACGCCATTGCGTCACAGTGCGGTATTACTAAATGAAACAAGACTATACATTTTCATTTCTTGAGCGCGATTTGTTTAAGGGGCATAATTAATTGTCTCGTTTGTTTTCTACGTTGTATTACCCCCCTTGCACCAATCTATTGATCTATTTTCATTTACGTTACTTATACCTTGTACGTACGTTCTTTAATGTACACGTGTCTTTTTTGCAGGGAAGTTGTCTGTGGCACTTCGTTCTGCATGAGAGGCTGTGTCGTGGCGATGATGGAGGTTTTGAAAAGAGGTGTTAACAGAAATTTGATATTATAGTGGGCGCGTCTTGTATCACACGGTTTTGTATTACAGCATAAGATAAATAAAAATCAGCATCGCGTGATTGTATAGTCTAATAATATATATAAACGTACTGAGTTATAATTTCCGGCAGTTACTTCTGATTGAAGTCCATGAAGTTTAAATGGCATTAATAATCCCCGAGGCCGGCTGCGTGGGGGCGGGGAGGGGCGCACAATTACACGAAAAATTGACTCCATCTTATGCACCGTGATATTCAGTTCGATTTTCGACGACTATATAGAAGTTAAAGAGCCTTTTAAGCCATCAACGGGAAGCGATTTCACATTAGCTCCATCCTAATTATTCGCACATCGTTAGATTATGCAAAAGACACAGTTTACGCGTAAGGAAATTTCTCGCGCTCTTCAGTGTTTCACTGACTTTTCTTGTACCTGGCCAGCAAACAGACAAACCAACCGTGTTCACTTCAACTAATAAATTGTATAATGCCTGTTTTGATTAAGTTGTAAAGAAATAAAAGAATAAATGAAATTCTTTCCATACGTTTTCTTGTCATCTCATGACGCATGCTACCCGATGGCATTTTACACGGGGGCGCCTAAATTAATTTCGTTGGAACAACAATCGGGTAGTTAATTAATTTTTACTCGCCATTGGAATTGGATGGAGCGAATTTTCTCAAGTCAATCCCGGGTTTAATTAGCAGAGACCAGATCATTTTTCAATCTACCTGACTGGGCTCTGTAGAAATCGTATACTGCTAACAATCCATCAACTAACCAACGAACGAACCAATACATCAAGCTCTAGGTGGATAAAAAAATCTACCATTTAGTATACGATTTTTCAGCGAGTCGGGGCATCTATAGATTCCTGATCCATATAATCTCATCTCGTGAATCGATAAGTAAAAGAAAAATTATATATCATCGTCTGGTCCTGGTTCAATGTTTGGGCACGCCATATAGAACAATCATTTTCATACTTTACAGTATATTTATTTCACACAAATCAGAAATCAAACATGCATTTAAAGACTAATTCAAAGACTTCCGACTAAAACTTAAACAACGTATGAGGATTTTGAAACATTCTATGTATAAAATTGTTTTATACGGCACACCCAAAATGCGCATGAGGTTGGCTGCTGGCGAGATCATAAGACTTGAGGGTAACACTATAATTTCAAGTGCTATACCGTAAGCTTTGCATTACATATACATATCATACATATGGTGAATCGGCCTGAAACCTTGCCGGTCCATGGGTATCATCATCGTGAGTATTCATTACAGTTTTGTTATGCAAGCGCCTTTCCTCTAACCTTTCGGTTGTTGATGGCATCGTCTCTCGTTTCGCTTTCACTACCAGCCGATGGTTATCTTCTCTGTAGATAATCATTGCCTATCACAGACTCACCAGTGTGGGCCATATGGGTAGGTTTTATCTGCTAATCCAGAGTCAAGGGCATGAACGGATAAAGTCTAGCCAGACTCTGATTTGTTTCCCGTTAGTTTCGACCGCGTAATAAATAAGGCGAAAGACGTTCAGCGACATTGTCATGGCCACATTGTAGACTAGCGTTGTAGAAACCTATTGAGGAGCTCGACAAGGGGGTGAAAATCTAACCGCATTCATGCACGCATACATATCTTTGATGCCGCATTACATCGATGCGTAGCAATTGCAACGAAAAACCGTGCGTTAAAGTCTTATAAAACATTGATATTTTTTATCCGTGATTGTACCGCGAGCAAATTAGGGAGAATGCGTTGTTGACCGGTATTGTGGAAACACTGTTTCTTACGCATCGACGGATATAAATGATCTACGAGACATAACGTAGCTCAATTCATTACGCCACAACTCGGATAAACTTGTTTAACTGAAAAAAACTCAAACGTATCACTCTCCCACGACATCGTCTTCACCGTCGGGACACCCGTGGCTTTGATAAATCGCCGAATAGATAATGGGCTGAGAACTCCTTTCTGGATATCTTGTCGTTGGTAGCGGGATAGCTCTCTGTCGATAGAGCACATACCTCTGAACCAGGAAGCGGATGATTCGAATCTAGAGGAGTATATAACCACTGTGTTGTCACAGTTTTGTATAAGGTAAATATATTCCAATTCTTCCGGTCCACGTAGGCAAGTAAATTTAATCGTGTGAATGCGGAAAATATTGGAAAGTTGCGAGAGGTTTGCTGGCATCTGCTTTCAACAACCACTTGTTATAAGCCATCTTGCGGCCATCTTGAAATGCGTTATGCAGTTGTTATAAGCCATCTTGCGGCCATTTTGAAATGCGTTATGAATGCGCATGGTCGCTCCGCAATTTTGTCTTGTAAATTATCACGAACTATCCTATATTTAGTCAAGTAAGCGACATGTATAGGCGTTTAGAGCTAGCGGCGTCTATTGACGAAAGACGACTGTCTGCGCAGACTCGGTGGTTTTGACTACGGCGGTTCCCTCACCATCATAAATGAGGTTAATCTGTTCGCCGTGTTAACCCAAGCATACTTAGGTTACTACTTAGGTAGTTTAGTGAAGGGTCAATGATAACCCAGACAACGCGTTAGTCTCGAGCTATTGCTACATAAATACATTCAATTTTTGGCTTAATAGCAACTTTGGCCATGCGAGCATTTTAATCGATTCCGTCCGAGGGAGTTTGCTTACTGTATAAAACATCGCTTGCTGAAATATTGAATCCATCGATCGCAGTAACAGCCATTACACGGCTGGGCGCCCAAACCATGACCATCCCAGACGGCGTCCATAATTATTTTCTAATTGATCTATTAGGCGACTAAACAGCGTATACTCGCCGGTTTTTGCTCAGCTATGGGACGTGGGTGGATAGCGGTAACTAGTGTTAATTTGGCATTTATTTTTCTATAGAAATACACTTCGTGATTACCTCCCGTACATTACCATTACTCGGTTATTCCTATCCAATGCGTGGTTAATGCTCAACTCGTTGTAGAGCCTGAATTAATTCCGATCGGATTTTGATTTAGCCAAATTGGCTACGCTTTCACTCTTACTTAATACGGTATTTTAAATGTACGGACGTGATATTTGAACAAGGTTCAGGACACCACGACGATTCGCTTACTAGTTCTTGTCGACCGCGATAAAACTTGGCTGGGTCTTACACAGGTTTTTAGAACTATTGACAAAAACTCTCGTCGTAAACGTTTGATGTTTTGTAAGACACAGAAAACGATTTTCGATGACGCACTGGATAGGCAATTCTCAATTTTGTCCCATTGCTGTTCCCGTTCACCCAGTCAAAATTGCACGTTTATCACTGCCGCCTGAAAATCCATCACCTCCCATACTGTACAAAAAATGGCGCCCTCGATTTAATACTTTCTACGAAAAGATCTTACCCGGGGAATTCCCGGAACTATATATTGGTTATTTCGCTTTTTATTCACAATAAAATTGTTATTATATATGCCTCCCCCCTTCATAGAAGGTTATTTATTTCCAGTAAATAAACGCGCGTAGCAATACGTCCGGTTGCTATGTGAGACTAGAGCCGCTTTTTGTTGCGGTTCGCGAGACCAAGACAACCTCGTCTGCGAAATCGCGTATTATTTATATTTTCGAAGACAAACTATATATGCGTTGTATGCAATTCTTCATGACCAGACAAATTTCTACTCGAATAGACATACGACGTGACATCTACTGGAGTAGACAACGTCGCATCTATTTGAGTAAACTAACCGACGTCGCATCTATTTGAGTAAACAAACCGACCTCGCTTTTTTTAGTAGACAAACCGACGTCGCTTTTATTTGAGCAGACAAACGGACGTCGCTTATATTTGAGCAGACAAACCGACGTCGCTTATATTTGAGTAGACAAACCGACGTCGCTTCTATTTGAGTAGACAAACCGACGTCGCTTCTATTCGAGCAGACAAACCGACGTCGCTTCTATTCGAGCAGACAAACCGACGTCGCTTCTATTTGAGTAGACACACAGACGTCACTTCTATTTGAGTAGACAAACCGACGTCGCTTCTATTCGAGCAGACAAACCGACGTCGCTTCTATTTGAGTAGGCACACAGACGTCACTTCTATTTGAATAGACAAACCGACGTCGCTTTTATTTGAGTAGACAGACGTCGCTTCTATTTAAGTAGACAAACAGATGTCGCTTCTATTTGAGTAGACAAACAGACGTCGCTTCTATTTGAGTAGACAAACAGACGTCGCTTCTATTTGAGTAGACAAACAGACGTCGCTTCTATTTGTTTATTACAAAGTCTCAGTACATAATGAAATTATTATATTAACCAAATAATTCTATTAAGTGGATCTGCTATTTTTGTCTGGATAAAACCCAACTGTAGGCTATGATAATGACACCCACAACCAACAACAAAATGATCAGTAATTAAATTAGTTTTCTTATGAATAAGTATATCGTCACGATAATTCGATTAGTTATGTACGGAGAAAGAATCTCGACAGTTTTCTTACAGCATCCGAAGAATACCGTTACATTATATACACATTTTACTATCTGTGGTGAGCTCGTTTTATATACGAGCTTCAAAAAAGATAAATGGCGGACGTCATATATTTTGATTGCTTTTACGGGACGAACCTCAATACAGCGTTCACGGCTGACCAACGGTAGTTACTGGTCAATGGACAAACGTGGCGAAACAACAGCAGACTATACCGTATTAACTACAGCAAAGGTAGTCCCGGGGTAATTCCATGAATGCCGAATATTTACACAATCCTAATTTATCGAATGAATATTTATATAATTGATGCACCGTTCATAGTTCCGCGTTCAAAACACATTAGATTAACGGGAACAAGTAAACTTTACGACTTATAAGTACGGATTAGATAGAGGCTGGGAAAATTCTTGAAGGGAAATTATTGTAAAGAACGGCATGACATTAAAAAAGATCCAGGTTATTGTGTGATTATTTGGTTTAAATAAACCAGGCACTCTATCTTCAGTTCCCAGGTCAGGCAGCCTAACGGAATTATTGTATTTCAGAAGACACGATAATCACAAGAACCTGATTGAAATATGAAACTATATACACTATCATTATGGACAAGACCACGCAGTATATAAAACACACACGTCGGTATCATAAATGCCACTCTTGGTGTCTATGGAGATTCTACAATATTAAGACATCAACGAGTTTATACAGTAGTATAGCAGCCGACCAGCATTGTTTTTAGGACAAATACGCATTAACCCTATGGATCCAATAATAAATCAATAGCTCTTGATCTCTAATCCATATACGTACCGTAATATCTGCAGGTTAATATATAAAACGTCTTCGAAAAAGAGTAAATCTGCGCCCAAATCTAAGCGATGCAGTACAGTTTTGGATATACAAGATGTCTGATACTACGTCTACATAAAAACTTCGATCATTTTCAATGCCATGTTACGATCATGATGATGTGGTGGTTAGGATAAACTCTAAATCTAGCGGAAAATCTACTAAAAAAGCTTTTAAAAACGTTGGGAGGGGGCGGGGGCAAGTCCAGGACCACCTCGCAAGAAACAACTCTTTCAAGAGATATCCCCCGTAGTATGTGTAAATATACCAGGTTTTCAATTGGCAATCTTTCTGGATGTTACTTTGTCCACAACTAAACCCGAACTGGTTGTAAGATGGCCTTTTTAACACTTTAATCCTCAAGGGACAATACCACACGCACACACGCAGATACACTATACTGTGTCGACCGGGCAAAAGTCTGGTGACTGGTGCCTTTGACATATGACCCATAAATGAACTCTCTATTATGACTACAAGTCATTGACGAGAGTCGTTATTTCGTTACCGTTGGTATGTCCCGTGGTCGCGGTGGATTTAGTTATTTGCGTAGATCTGGTGTTGTTCAATGTCTCTAATTCGAGACCTCGATATCCTCCGATATTCGTCCGCTCGTAGTTATCCGCTTTGCTCTGGACGGGTTTCGAGCAACATATGAGTTTTTTAAAACTCTTGCGAAAGTTGTCGGACAAAAACGCGTAGAGAATAGGATTCATGCAGCTGTTCATGTAGGCTAGGCAGTTGCTGGCGATCATGAGGCCATTAAAGACGGACGAGGATTGCGCGAGAATGGGTTTGAACGCGCTAATCATTAGCACTGTTTGATTCGGCAACCAGCAAATTGCGAATACCACTACAACGATGACTACCATTTTCGTCACGCGCTTCTTAGAACGAATGCTTTCAGCAGATTGGATACCGCCACCCGGTACCATACCGTAGAGGAGACGATTTAACATAAACCCGTACAAGATGCATATGAGTACGAGTGGTATGACATAACCTAACAAAAAGAAACACGCGTAGAAGATTTTCCCTTTCTTTATGTCCGTATATATTTCCATGTATATGCAGGTCGAACGATTCTCCACGGCGTCGTTCACGTTGTACGGGTACTCTACATATTGGTAGCCGATAAGCGTATGAACGTTGACCGAAAGAATGACCGTCCACATAATGGCGACGGCTATAAACGTGTTGCGTTCTGTCCGAATCGTTAAAGATCGTACCGCGTGAACTACCGCCAGGTACCGATCGAATGACATCAGCACGAGGGTGTACACGCTTCCGTAGGCGCAGACATATATAAGATAATATACAATTTTACACCAAATTTCGCCGAACGGCCAACGCGTTGATGCGTACGTGAAAGCCGTAAATGGCACGCAAAATACCAAGAAAAACAGGTCAGCTATGGCGAGACTGACGATGAGAATATTAGTAGTGTTGCGCATCTGCTTGTTTGACCACACGACCACGATGACCAGCACGTTGCCCACGCATCCGATAAACACAACTAGGCCAAAAATTGTCGGCACAAATATTTTCTGAAACATGTTCGATCCGTCGTCCAGTGAGCTTCCGTTTGTCATGGTGATATTGTATACTTTTCTAATCCCCCTGGAAAAACGGTTCAATTAATTGACGTAAAATTTGCAGGTGCAGTTTTATGTCTTTGCGTGCTATTGCGTATAACGAACAACCATTCGTACATGTTTCGGTGTTGTACTGACTGGTTTAATGGACGAGTTCGCTCCTGCTGATCCCGGCGTCGTCATGGCGTCTCGATTCAGCGACATCGGATAATGGCTATTGATGCTCGGATGATGCAGCAGGTGAATAGACGACGCGGGGCGTGACACGAATACCTGAAATGGCACGACATTTGCGAATTAAAGCGATGTACGAAAATTAATTAAAGAACCGCCATGCTTATAGATTTCTATCACCGTCTATTGCAGGTACTTATCAACTTATCGATGGTGTATATATCGTATATACTAGTAAGTGTGAATTGACCTTTTAGTCATATTTATGAAACAGAAAAAGACATATTGGATTGACACCACCTTTTATATAAAACTTTATACGAGTATACATTTACTTTACTAATATACTCTACATGAATGCTGATATGAGACGAATAATTGTGTGGTTTTTTTAATAGTTTTAATAATTTCGATAAAAAAGTGCACCTTGCATCGTTCTTGATCTATTGATTACGTTGACGTAACGATGTGAAAATATCATGTCATCCATATTGTAGAGCCCCAGACCGGTAATCTGGAAGTCAAAGGTTCGGGCACCATCAGACGCAAGGTTTCTGTGAGTTTGCCCTCTTGTTAATTGTGAACCACTAGACCCCCCATTAACGTTGCGTTTACACTGTGTGCATGGATAAATAGGTTGACCACGAAGATCGTTGCTTGAGCCATGTAAGGTCTTTGCACTGAGTCCCCAAATGTTAATCGATGATACCTTATTAATGTGCAACGTGTCTATAATCTTGCATTATTATCTATGTTATTGGTATAAACGACACGGACAATCGATTAGCCCCGCACCACGTGAGAATCATTGCGTGTTGCATTCGTGTCAAAGTGACCGCCTGTTTCTAGAACCCCCGGTTTAAAATTGTGAACGTGAACATGATATTTGATGCAAGAGACACGCTCTTTGATGACACGCTATACGACGACGACGACGACGACGACGACGACGACGACGACGACAATAATAATAATTAATATAGAGTTACACTGGGCCTAATCAAATAGTGGTTAAAGAAAAGAAATTAAGTTATTATTTATATATACAAGTCTGGGGAAAAGTGAAATAAAAAAGATTCTGGATTACATAGCAACGCTGAGGAATATAATTGCAGAATGTGTATGTGTAATAGTCAAGTGTAGATGGTTATGCAAAACAAACTATTGCTATGGAATGTGAAAAGCTATGCATAAGCACGAGTAAAAAGTAGAGTCTTAGTTTGATTAAAGATATTGAGCTTGGGAGATGCTTTGATGTCAGAAGGGAAAGAGTTGAATAGTTTAGCAGAGTTATAGGTGAAGGTGCGGTCATCAAAGTTGACGCGTTAAGATTTGGAGACGAGTGGGTGTAGTTGATTGTCTCGTGTTTTGGCAGGTCTGCGTACGATTATAAGATCGCTAAGAATGGGTTTAAATCTGTCCGATTAATCGAATCCGACTCTCGCCAACGCGTAGCATTCAACTCGGAAGGTCATTTACACCATCCGTCTGGCTCTCCCACTCGTTCGTTACTTTCACGTGACGTTCATCCCGACCTAGTTACAAAATGGCCGAATCACAGTCGCGACTCTAGTGGCGAAGACAAGTCAAATATGCTTGCTGCGGCTGCGAGTGCCGCGAGTATAGTCGTGATAAGTATCTCTCAGGAAAAGAAGCGGTCAGTTTAGACAAGAGAATATTCAAAGAAAACGTCCCAAAGGAACCGTAGGGTCACGTGCTTGACACTATTCGTTCGTTGATTGAAGCCTCCGATTTACTGCTTCCGCTTCCGAAAATTTAGGACCAGACCGAAAATCAGAACGGTTCCGTTTTTATGTCAAATCGGAGGCGGAAGTCGGAAACACAGGTCGGGGCGGGCACCGCATCCGAGTAATCGCATAATGTAAATCCGCTATAAGATACTTGGGTGCCGTGGAGGTGAGACATTTGTAGGTGAGGACAAGTATCTTGAATTGCATGCGCTGCATTACAGAACGCCAATGAGGAAGATAAGGGCGAGAGTGATATGAGGAGAGCGATGAGTATGAGTGAGAAGAGGTGCTGCACCGTTTTGGAGCTTCTGGGGTCATTTAATGTCGCATAGAGGAAAGTTATTAAAGAATAGCAGTTTTCGATCCGGGAAGAAATAAAAGCATGAGGGTGTGGCAGATTGTGGAGTTGAGATATTTAGAGAAGAATTTTTAAAACTGTGGTAGCTAGATTCGATAAAATTGCTGTGGTTTGTTATAAATGTAAAGTGGCAGTCGAATGTGACACCAAAGTCACGAGCAGTAGTGGTCGGAGTAATGGTCGTGTCATTGGAGATTTGTGGTGGTGGTGGTGGTGTGCATCGATAAGGTGAATTTATGAATGGAAGTTCTGATTTATCAGGGTTGAGCTTTAATTATTAAACATCCATCGGGAGATGGTTTCACTAATTACCGACCAGTTTCACTACTACCGCAGTTCTTTAAAATACTTGCAAAAAATTTTGAATAAACTACTGATGAATTTTGTAGATATGCATCACATCTTATATAGTGGACAATATGGATTACGGAATAAATCATCCACAACTTTAGCCATTATGGACTTGATTGAAGAAATTACATCGTCTATAGACAAATCCCAATTCACAATTGACGTTTTTATTGATTTGAAAAAAGCCTTTGATACAATAGACCATGGAATTTTAGTTAAAAAATTACACATGTATGGCGTTCGAGGTATAGCCGCTGATTGGATATCTAATTACTTGACTAATAGAAAGCAATATGTTCTGTTTGACAATGTCAGGAGTAGTATGCGTGATATTTTATGTGGTGTACCCCAAGGGTCTATTTTAGGCCCCGCCTTGTTTATTTTATTCATTAATGACTTATGTAACATATCTACTCTATCTAACTTTATCTTGTTTGCTGACGATACAAATATTTTTCAAACTGGGAATGATCTTGAAGAATTATGTCAATCAGTCAGTCATGAACTATCAAAACTTTC
>WURV02092107.1:0-20403 GCA_011762755.2 Epimenia babai | reverse complement strand
CTTCAGCAATGAATGGTAGCCTGTAACTATAAATAGTAGCCTTCAGCAATGAATGGTAGCCTGTAACGATAAATGGTAGCCTTCAGCAATGAATGGTAGCCTGTAACGATAAATGGTAGCCTTTAGCTATGAATGGTAGCCTGTAACGATAAATGGTAGCCTTCAGCAGTGAATGGTGTCTGTAACAGTAAATGGTAGCCTTCAGCAATGAATGGTAGCCTGTAACTATAAATGGTAGCCTTCAGCAATGAACGGTAGCCTGTAACTAAAAATGGTAGCCTTCAGCAATGAATGGTAGCCTGTAACGATAAATGGTGGCCTTTAGCTATGAATGGTAGCCTGTAACGATAAATGGTAGCCTTTAGCTATGAAAAGTAGCCTGTAACAGTAAATGGTAGACTTCAGCAATAAATGGTAGCCTGTAACTATAAATAGTTGTATGTGCCAGCGAATAGTAGCTTTGCACGACAAATAGTCACGTATTGGGATAAATAGTGGCTTGTAACGACAATAACTATGTAACCCGCAACGATATATCGCCTGCGATAATGAATAGAAGGTGGAGATAATAATAGCAAAAATATAGCATTAAATAGAAAGAGCCTCTGGTCCGTACAAAGAATGATATATAAAAAGCGTTTAATCATTATAGAAAAAATCCACGAGGGCCGATTGAAGGATGACCAGACAAAGACTACGATTGATAGGGTATCACCTTCCTGCGTGGTAATTCGATAAAATATACCGGAAGTCTAGCATTCCGATGGAAAAAAAATAATAGAGGTGAAAAGACACCAAACTAATAACACAAAGCGAGTGTTATGAAAATGGGTCGATAATACGTACATGATTAATAGGGCAATACAAGTTAACAACAGAATAGACAATAATCATATCGGATGACAAACGATGACCCATATTTAAAGGGGGATTATCTTCGTGGTGTGACTGAGTGTTGCATTATACGATTATTACTTCCCTTGAGCGGTTCGAAACATAATTTTCCCAGTCGGTACTTTACCACCGCTTGGCCAACTACTGAATATCGCTAAAGGGAGATAAGGCCGTATACGTAATTGCAAAAACCTCATCACGATTTTCTCCCTCGTTTGTAGCCGTTGTACTGAATGAAACAGTCACGTCGAGTTACATCTTTGGGTATTAAAAGGCGTTTGTTATCCGCGGTAATTTCCGTTTCTTTACGCGCGGTAATTTGCGGATAAATATCATTACCTACATCTCGTTCACCGCTACTTGAATCTTTTGAGAATGGAGACTTCACCTAATTTCCCGCATTGTCGTTACTAGAATTTATGTAGCGGAATTATGAGTGTTTTGCCGTCATAACAGAGAACGAAGTTCGTTCACTTCTCCGCATTGTGTATTTATTAATGCATTAAAACACAAATATGTATCGCTCCAAACCGCAGGGCTCGCCGGCAAATTGCATAATGCAATATCTTATGGCATAAATTGCTGGAATGAAGACAGAGCACATCGCCATCGATACAAGGACAATGGAATTAGTTTGTGCATTGTTTTTCTCCGTCCTCTGATGCTTCCCGAATGAGAATAGATATGCATAATACGCGATGTTGTTCGCTAAAAGTGCTTCAAGAACTCGATAACAATGCGAAACCAACGAGTGACGTGGAAATACAAGGTGCTCCTAGCCCAATTTATTACCAGTCACCGGTGGAATTTATCGGCGATGTTTATTAGTCACCTTGTCGTGGAACAGCCGGAATCCCACAAATCTTTCATGCAGTTCACACAACACCGAGCCATGCCAATATTACCGCGACGCCTCGTGAGTGTTGAAACGGATATGAGTCTAGAGAGATCAAAGGAACCGGGACTACGCGATCTAACTGCGGTGTTAGAATCAAGCTCAATGTATCATCGGTGACATAAAACGCCGCTCCATGATGTCTAAAAGAACGGGGCATGCAAAAAGCGCGTGGGGCGGGAATAATCCGGCACTGAACGGTGGATTACCTAGATGTGGAGGGGGAGAGTGCACTCATTAACCGAGGGAGGATATTGGAAGAACAACGATCGCGTGAAATCATCTCTCGCCTGTAAGTGTAAACCGTAGAGTCGCGTAGCTACAGAATAACTTGCGAGCAAATGGTCGTGGCCATGACGATGAAAACGACGCTGCATGAGATGCAACGGGGAAAATGGTCCCGCGATATAAGGCGAGGTCATAGCCTCAAGCATGACGATAGTACATGATGATCCTAATACCAAGTTCTACTGCGATACTCACGTCTGGAGCAGTTCCCGAGGGTCGGGTATTAATATAACTATACAGATCTATAGAAATAGTAAGGTACCCGCATATATTTTCATTTGATAATTTTCTCTCAATAAAGCGGTGATGACTTTATGGGTAATTGGGTGATTTGCTAACAAATCAAGATAGTTCGATGTTTAATCAGACTGTCAACCGAGCACGATGTATTTATGGATTGACCAGGTTGAGACCAGACGAGCCTCGCTCAGCGAGCGAATTAACGGTCCTGGTCAATACATCCGGTGGTTATTTCCGGCCCCTACCGCTTGACAACGGCGCTTCGCAGCGTTCTACCCATTATATCTAATAAGCTGGAGTCTACCACGGAATCAGCCGCCTTTCGCCTAATTGGCCTTGTTGAGCTCCGATATCCGAGCGAAGGGCAGACTTCTAGAAGTAGTAATATGGCTTATTCTTATGATCGAATATATGTAATACGCTGCGTAACGAGCCTCGAGCTCTTTACTAGAGCTCTCTAAAGCTCTCATTATAGGCTTACTTCGATTCTGGATTCGCACTCCACGCATCTAAAAGAGACATTTATCAAGGAATGGAAAGGAATCAATTTTATTAGCTATAAAACCAATAGAATTTTATAAGCATACAGAAGTCAAGCAACACACAGCACATAAAATTGATTAATGCTAATACTCAGGAAATATTTCAGAAAAAAGCCAGTAAGGATAAAATAAAAGACAATTGAATAAATAAATCATTGATTAAAGTAGTGATATATCAAAAACAGAGGATTATATATCAAGTGGTTGACTTTGATAATCTCAACTATAGACGCTCGAATTATATATTGAAGCCCACCAATGTCCAATCAAATCTATTATGTTTGACTGATTAAGTCAATTGATTTTCGATTTTCAATTGTGGAGACTGGCGTCGAGCAATGGGGTTTACGTTATACTGAACGTATGGTCGATATTTTCGCCTTTCCGCTAGAGCAAAAAAGGATAAACCCTATCAAATGCTGGACGCGAGATATTAGATACACCCGTCAGCGTAAATCAGCGAATGCCTTTTAGGCAAAGTGGATAGGACTTAATATCTTGGCATTAGGTCTACTGACACAACGAACGGTGGGGAAACTGACAGTACATATCTATGATTTACTTCACGGATCGTTCAATCACTGCATTAAGAGATTCACTCAGTAACATCTAATCCAAAGGTTTATCCTTGTTTGCAAGGGATTCGATATCAACTTCTGAGGCTACCGTTTGGGAATTTAGACCACTCTCAGAACGCGTAGAAACGTGCGACACTACAAACGAAATGGGTGTCGGAGACTTGAGCACGAATCCAATTCGTACAGTTAAGATTTCTCTGACAAATTGTATGAAAAAAGCAGTAGGAAACAATATATCGATATGTTATTTCAGCTTATAATGATTACAGCTAGACTAGCGCCACCTTGAAATATTTGATTTCAATAACAAAAACACGCCCCTTTCTTTTTCTCAGGACAGCCTACGCGGTGTTGTGACGTTGATAGCTTGAGAAGATTCACGCGCCATCGCTGGCGCCCGTGGTGTAGTGGTTAGAAGCGCTGCCTTTCGTGCGAGGGGTTGCGAGTTCAAACCTGCTTATACCATGGATTTTTCCCGCCCCTTCCAGAATAGGAAATGAGCAAGATTTTCGTTCTTGAATATTGAGAAAGTGAGATTGTTGGGGAATGGTTTATTATAAAAATATCTTAGGGATGTAACAGGGCAATGATGTACATGCGACTGACATTTAATTATAAAGTAGCACCAAAACCTCGCCTTTACCTTTGCCTTTTTCGCAATCAAAATATATGCACATTGTTGCCGACTCAGACATTATTATAAACGAGCGAAATTCATACGTCCTGTTCGGTTAGTTTGGACCTGATAGGTCGGTTTTAATTGACTCCAAAGACGCGAACCTTAGCGATCGAGCGTTTTAAAGAGCTATGTCTCCAACGAGGATCGGAAATCGATGTTTCTCTCAGCTCCCCCATAGTTATACACGCATAAAATAAATAAAATTATCTTCTCGGAGATATGCAGAAAGATTTGGCTAGAAGGTTTTGTTATATTCCATTAAGGCATTTTTAGGAAATTAGCCTGTTGCGGATTTATAATGTGTGTCGAATCAAACGAGGGTAAACTGAATATCTATCACAGGGTACTATACGGTTGCACTGCGTCTGGTAAAGAACCGCAGTAATTGGCGAAACAAAACGCGTCCTAAACGCACGGACTATTTCTCTATACTACCATTACTGCGAGAATACCTTATTAATGACCTTTATCAACCGAATCCTTAGATAGCTACTAGTTTTGTTTTAGTAATTATCGCATCGACGCAGCACGCCTCGCTGACGCGAGTGTAAGTAAATCGCCTTCCCATAATTATGCCGACTAATTTCCTAGATGACGACAGCGATAAGCGAATCTCTACCACAAAGAATCGTAGAGAATGACAGCCGTCTCGTAATTGCATGCAATTCGCGACTGATTGCTTGACGGTCAACGAAAAATCTATCTCGGGGTGTTTTAACCAAGAGGAAACGCATTTAACGTCGCCCGTCATCCCCAGACGATCGAAAATTGGGGGGACCACCTAATAAATCGTTGGCGCATCCAAAAGGAGAGTAGATGTTAGGCGAGTGGGCAACCGATTTCAAAAAAATACGCTATTCAAAAAAGAGCTCCTGCCTAAATGTATGTATGTAATTATAAAAGTTGGCGTTTTATGTCATGTGCCGTCAGGAACTTGTGCGCGCGCCATCCGAAGCGATTACAGCCTGCATTCCTTGCTGCATCGCCCTTATGGGCCTCGCAAATACATCCTGGTCAATGTTAGCCCATTTTGGAATCAGCGCTTAGTTCGTCCAAAGTTGAAGGCTGTTGTTGTTCGTGAACTTGTCGACCTTATTCATCCCAGCCATGTTTGACAGGTGGAAGATCAGGGGTATTTAAAAGCAGGCCAGAGTATGGATCCATCTTGCTGCATTTCGTTGTATTCATCAGTTATCTGCGCTGTGTGCGGCCGAGCAGTAGCCCGATGGTATATCCCGACGTTACGCAGCTTGTTCATAGACGGTCTTGCAAATGGTACCAAAATAATGTGGATGTAGCCCTGTGCAGTTAGTGAGCCGTCCACGACAGGGAGTTCTGTATAGCAATGTGTGGATATTTTGGCCCACACCATAACGTTGCCACAACCAAAGCGATGACATACTCGCACTTGCCCGTCATGGTATGAGACACATTAACGAGAGTCATCCGTGAATGGGACAGTGCTCCAGTGTTGCATCGTCCGTTAACAACGGTGTCTTTATCTGCTAAAATTAGAGCGAATAGGCCCAGCATAAGGTCTATGACATCCTTCTCCTGATGCCCGCAAACGATTCCTCACCGTATCACCGCTTATCCTCGCTTAATGTTGACCAGGAGTTCCTCTTGCCGTGCGAGTGGAAGTTCTCGTTCGACGCCGCAGATGCAGGGCAAGCGAAGAATGTTAGTATAGATAACACAATATGGTCATTTTATTATAACATAACACCTTAAAGTCACTAATTTTTCTCGGGAAATGGATGACTTATTCGTTTTGTCATATTAGGTTTTCTGTGTAAAATTGAACAGGCCGTTGTCAGAAAATAATAAACCCAAATATTTGAAAGTATCATCAATTTCAATAAATTTCCCGGCATCCGTAAATTGCTTATTTGCACCAAGAGCTAAATTTCTACGAAAGACAATAAATTTTTTTCTACGAAATACAATAATTTTTGTTTTATCGACGTTTACGGCGAGTCCCCACCGCCTACAGTACACGTGCTATTCATCAAGAGCGAGTGGCAAGGTCGCAGAACTATGGCTTACGACAGCAGTGTCATCGGCAAATAAGATGCAGCCAATTCTAACATTGTTGGACACTGGTACTGGTACATGGTGGGGGGGGGGGACTTTACTTATTTCACGGATAAAAAAAGAAAAAAAAAGGGAGATAAAGATTCACCCTGCTTCAAACCAATGTCACAAAGGAAAGTTTGGGATATTCAAAGTAGCTTGGATTCAAGATGGCGGCAGACTAAACTTCGTGTTGACAGCTAGTTGCGATATGTCATAATTAAACCGGTATTCAAGCATATTTATTGTAACTCCACTAGATCGTCTAGTTGTTTTTCGCGATTTATAACAAATGATTAACTGTATTCTTTCATTCGACGAGTAAATGTTTGTAAACTCTTCAGACGGCATCAATAATGCATGCTCAGTCGCTAGGAACATGCTCGTAGAGCAGTAAAAAGTTTTAGGCAATTTATTCAAGCTCATGACGTGTTGTTGGCATCATCAATATTAAGAATGTTATTAATATATTATTTTGAACTATTGTGATAGTTAAGAAATGCACTGATACTTGTATTTTTTTCTCGAATGATGTGCTCAGGCAGTTCAAGCTGATACTATCTGCAACGGCCCACACGAGTTGACCGAAACAACACATATTATTTTTAATTATTATTTTCACCGTTATTTTATATCTCGGTTCACTTTTACGAAATAATAACATACCATACAAGTAGTAAACTTCCTACACTGTCATATTTATTTATTTTGGGTTTATTATCTTGTACTTTCGCCTTGGCTGGCTATACATATAATTATTTTCTTCTATGAGTGATGAAAATGTCAAGCAAGTCAACTTTTTTGGATAAGTTCTGTCATAGGCTTAACTGAGCAACTGGAAAAGTTTAATGGAACGAGTCTAATATATCGCCTGGTTTACATGGATATTGCCGCATATTTAAAACATTTACGGAGGTGTCTTTTTGCCACATATGTAAATCGATAAAATTACTTTGCTCATTGTTTAGTGATGATTTGGTCATCGTAGAATGAAACAAAACTGAATATCTGTTTTACTGATATTTGTCGCCGATTTCAATGACGCCACACGCCACCGGTTTTAGTATACCCCCGTTTGCCATTAACCGTTAACACTGGACACAATGCCAGTGAGAGGAACATATTTATTAGGCATACGGAATTTAAATATTTTTTCTAACAGTTTAGCCCAGTCTTTACTGGCTAAACAGATCGAATAATGGTTTTTTGAATTTTCTAGCATGAATCTCCTGTTAAAGATATTATCTTCGTTCCTATCGCGGTGTTTTCCGGAAAATATGATACAATTCAATGTAATCAAACTCTTAGATGTTCGCCTTGATATTGTTTCACGCGCGTATCTGATAGTCGATCGGTCCAGTGCATAACAACACGAACACAGTTTCCAGATAACATTCAATCCTCAAGAGATATCTAAAGTAGGTTCTGTTACCTTGATAGCGCATGAAATAAGGTTTCTAAGTCGTAGATCGTTGGGTCAACAAGAGAAATTCAACATACCTACGAATAGAACTATTACTGCGAACAACACTACAGCCAGAATGACGCATTTAGGTAATCGCGAGGTAATAACTGGATTACTGGAGGCAAATATGCGTCGGATAAGATCTCTGATTTATAGCCAAGTTGAGTATAAATTCCTTTAGTTAAGACGCAATGGTGGCGAGCCGAAGCCGTGGTAGTCGATATTTGCCCCGGCGCCGTTACGATTAGTGTAATTAGATCCACTAACGATGTTTTCCACGCGACTTCCTTTCATTAACCGATGAGTTAACGCTCATCCAAATTAGCGCTGAGACAGCTATGGGGTATACAAAATATTAATCTTTTTTATCGGGTAAAATTTCGGTGTAAAATTTCAAAACATTAATCTTTATATCGGGTAAAATTTCGGTGTAAAATTTCAAAATATTAATCTTTATATCGGGTAAAATATAGCGGTTTGTATAAGACGAATGTTGAGTGACGAATTAGTATGTCGAATATGTGTCGAATGTTGAAAAAAACGATATATATGGCTATAATGCTGGTTTCGGTGCAAGGGAACCCAAGGTACGATCTAACAGAGGTGAAATTGCGTACACTACAATCTATAATGTGCTAGTCGTTATTGCATGTATAGAAGTATATCCTTATGTGGCGCCAAATTGGCGGTTTCGGGGCAAAAATACACGAAAATCAATCTCTTCGCTTACGCGCGATATCTGTCCGGTCGAAAGCAAACCATTGACAGCTACTACGCGTATCTGTGATGATGGCGAGGTCAAAAGAACTAACCGGCGGGCACTAATTGTGTAATGGTGTCTGTGTTGTTCGAAGAGCACTGACAGAATTCCAGCGCATGTGTTGTTAAGGATCAAGCGTGCCTGTGCATTTCATTTTTGGAGCTTTCGTCGTATTGAAGCTGTCGGAATAACGTTTTCTTTGTTCGAATTCCGGAGAGAACGATGTCTGTTATAAATTGCGGCAAAGCGGTACAGAGAACAATCGCACGCGTTCGTTCGAGCAAACGCGGTTAGGAAGTGGCTATTATCTACGAGCTAATTGTTTCGATGTGCAGACGTCTCTTGATTGATCAAAAGTAGTCGTGTTGCCCTGATTCGTCAATATTACTTAGTCGTCTTTGAAAATGTTAACCAACAGTCTGCCTTACTCACGACAAAATATCAAAGTTTGCCTAGTGTTGCATTGCATGCTATAGAAGAAAAAATGTTTCTGGTAGTAGACGTACAGGTGGATCCCATGTCAATATCGGAATTAAAACGAAATATCTTATTTAATACAGCGCCGAGCTACGAACCAAAGGATACATAGTTCTAATCTAGAAAAAAATAATGTATTTAGCCTTGGGCCATCGGGTGACGTTTTGACCCTATCCCGATTTACGGACAGCGAATTGTTGGATTTAGTGGTAGCAGCAGTGATAAAGATGCACTGGGGAAGTAAAAATGCACACGTCTCCTGGGCCTGTAACAGACCTTCCCGAACGAATCGTCGTAATCCGCTACTTATAAAGTATACTTTTCCAGGAAAAGCTTGCACCTGTAGCCAAAATGATATAGCACTCAACCGGTTACCTGGAGATCGTGTGTTCGAATCCCATCAGAGGTATAGTTTTTTCTCTGCATTTCTCTCCAGCTATTCATATAACCACATTGGCAACCCCTATTACCATCACATCAATATGGGAAACACTGCATAAATCAGCCAATCAATTTATGACCATTTATTCGACCATTTGGGCCTGTTACTGCCTACACTTACTCCTTACACCAGTGCCTTGTTGGCGCCAGTGGTATAGTGATTAGAAGCGCTGCCATTCATGCGAGAGGGTACGAGGTCGAACCGGCATAAACCAGGGATTTTCCCCACCCCTTCCGCAATAGAAAATGAGCAAGATTTTCGTGGTTGAATATTGAGAAAGATCTGTCGTGGAATGGTTTATTAGAAAAATATGTTAGGGATGTTGTACGTGCGATTGACATTTAATTTTAAAGTAGCACCAAAATCTCGCATTTACCTTTACCTTTTATTAATAGGATCCCTTTTGTGAATAGAAATTTATTTATCAACATCTCTGCTCTTTTCGATTCTATATGCTGCTTCAATTTTCACTAATCTAATACTTTCCGTCATCATGTCCTGTGCAAGACCTCCGTCAATTATTGTATCGCCTTTGAGGTCTCCCATCTTTGGTCGCTTGTCAAGCCATTCCGCCACAAGGTCCATCACACGGTGGAGCTCGACAGCTACATCGTAGCCGTACTTTGGTCGCCATTCCAGTTTATCCGAGACAGTTCTGTCCGGACTCGCGCCCAGGATTCAATGCAGAGTGATTCAGTTGGCAGACCGTTACGTTGATTTGTACAGAGTGATGCCGATTAACGTTTCATGCAAAAATGGCGTATCGCGAGTAAACAATGCGTTTGCTATGCAGCCCCGAAAAAATACGTCTCTTGGAGTACATCGAATCGATTGGTCGATTAAGTCAAAAGAATCCTTGCGAAGTCGCAGTAATGATATATGATACGCTATGAAAATGGAAGAATTATCGATGGATGCGTTACGTAATTTATGACTTTTTTCACGCTGGATTGTTTTCTCAAGAGTGACGAATTTTCATGAGGGGAAACAACTGCGTATAAGAGCTTTGTTCGTTTAATAGATGATGGCTTGTCATTTCCTGGAGTTTGATACCCGGTCACCGTGTCTTTTATGTCTTTTATTAAGAACAAAATCCTAAAAAGTTAATATATTGCAGATCGCAAAATCTAATCACGCTCTTTTTCGGAAAACCGAGTGCCCGGAACCAAGTAACGACGATGTGCTACAAATGTAATATGGAGTTTTGAAAAAACGTTGAAGTTTCTTAATAAATTGACACATTCAGTCTACACGCAATATTTTTATCCTAAAATATCTGGACATTTGATAACAACTACCGTGATACCGATGAGCAAAAAATTAAAGTAATTCACAATCGGGCACTTATAGGCTAAAAGGCGCTGTAGCAACGTCTATTTCGTGTATATAAACATGTATAAAAATCCCCATAATTGAATTAAAAGACAATTTTGACCATATTTAGAATAGCTCTTACCATAATCGGCCGTTGTGCGCAATTTTAAGTGTGTTGAGAAGTTGTCATTAATACGGTAGTGGTCGGGTTGTATTACATATGGGGGTATTAACTCCAAGACACGGATAATGACGATACCTGACACCGTGCCTGCTTTCAATGAGAAAAAACCCATCTGCGAATTCGCTCCCATAAGGTTCTCTCGTAATGCGAAGATAAATGAAACGTACGGCTGATGGACATGACGGTAATTTATTATCCTTATGTCTGGTTCGCTGTCGACTAAAAATTAACGACCTGCGAACGGAAGCCAGTCGATCTGGCACTGGTGGTCAAGAAAATCGACAAAATATCCCAGACTTTGCCTCCAACATGTCTACTACAATAACAATAATATTATATATGAATTTTAGTGCCGGTTCCCTAATTTCTGCCCCAGGATACGATGTGTATTAGCGACTACACCCTGAGATTAATTGCTGTGATTTGTCATCTATTAAGACGTTCCCAAGGCAGATTGTCGCTAATGAGTCTTTTCCTGGACGCCGGTAGTCAATTTGTGTAATAGCGCAAGAACGCCGAGTTTCCAATCATGTCCGGGTTAAGGATTAACGTTATACTTTTATCGATGACAATAGGTGTATGTTTGTATTATCAAGCCCGATTACGTATCCGTTATCGTGTGTCGTGAGTGGCTTAATGCGAAACTGGCCTAAGCATAGATCATGTTTGCTTTCCACGTGTATTATTCGTTCATATCGGGTTCTTAAACTGCCTTACAGCGCTAATGAAATTCACAAAACCCAGTCGACTTTTTTTCGCAACAACGATAGCTGTTATCTTTGAACAGAATATGAGTATTACATCGAAATGGACACCCAGCATTATTATATCGTTGAGTCCTGATTTTTTATTTGTATTGAAACGCTATTACGATTAGATTTACCCGTCTGAATACGAAAATCGTCGCTACCATCAAGTCTGCGTAGATCGCCTACCTTCGTACTTTCGCGACACTGGTTTCACCTGTCAAAAGGCTACGTACACATTTCACCCACTAGGCTAAAGTCGTGATGGTTTATTGCAGCGACGTTGAAAGTAAGCGGAGAGGTCGCGCTCCCAAAGACAACGCCGTCGGTTATCGGATTGACAACCCTTCAGAATAAGTCGTTGCGTAACGACCCTGCGCGGTCTGCACACTACACAGACCCGGATCGACTGACTTAACGGGGTACAAGGCCCTTTTTAAACATGCAGTATCATGGCTAGAACGAACTCGAGGCGGATTTATATCGAGTGAAGTTAAAAATCTTGTAATTAGGTCGACGACCGCTGACCGAGTTCTAGTGGTGGATGCATAATGTCGTGTAAACGGACATCATTAAATAATTACAGCTACCATCTTTGTAATCTCCAGTACGCTCGAGGGTCTATCCGATATGAAGGTCTCAATGGGACTGTTGTCAGTCAGACCCACCGGCCAATGTGAGTGTATTCAATTTTAGTCAAGATTGCGAGATATCTACCTGATGTATTTTGTTACACCTTTCGCAATTCATTCCCTGTGCCATTTTTAATATTCTAGCTCGTGTGTAAAACACGCGTTAATTTTGACCAAGAGTAAGTTACATTGAACTAGTATATGCGGTGACAATCCGAATATCGTGATACGAAAATGTATTAATCATTACCGGTAGTACACATTAACCTATATCACCCACGTGTAACCTAGGAAGCACCCTGTTAATCGTTTACTGAGTATAATTGTCACAAGGTAATGGTTTAAGCGCTAAGTACACGTTGTCACATATATTCTTTTATATATATATGACAATTATTTATAATTACTCATATATTCTATAGTATGAATCATTCAAAGAAAAAATTGATAAAAGTCAGAGAAGCTAAAAAAATCACTTTTGTTGTAGACGATAATATGAAAATTGGTGACCCGGTCTCGGAGACTCCATTAAGTGGACGAGGGTTAAGGCTTCTTTTACAATTCACGTAACGTGTATATACGTATGCTCATAATATATCTTCATAAAACAAAAAATCCGACTCGTGTATTTATATGACCCAAAAGGTGCGTCCATATCTTGAACGAACTTAATGGCAATAATTGCAAATTTACATTTTGTGTAAAACGAACACTCGCGATGAACCCATGCAGTTTTACGTCCCACGAGTAATCTACGCCTAATAAACATCGTTAAAACGATACCACGATGGCATGTACGTATATCCCGCGAAGCTATCGGAATTCAGAAATTTGACTCCGTTCGGGCGTAAGAAGACAATACCGTACAATTTGTAATCGAGACAAACACAACAGTGCGGTCTGTTTTGACGGTCTCTGATATCTCGTAAGAAAGAAACATTCCTTTCCACTCGGTCACTAATTTTCGATACCAGAAACAACTTCGCGAGTCACCACCCAACGTTCATTCCTTGAATCTACGATCGATAGGCGCTCGCGTCTATGAAGACAGAATGTGGAGTCGTCCATTCGTCCGCGTATACTAAGAGACGATGTTTGACGTGATTTTATCTTCCTCTTTTATCAATCACGTTTCAAACATAAATATTCATAAAATTCGCGAATTGCTTAGACGTGGAATTCGATCGATGATGTTAGCGATTTATCTAGAGCAGGCTCGTAATGTTTTATTAAGCTGTGCGTTGTTTTCAGTATTACGTTACTAACATGTGCTTATGTGCAGAGTGAAGTTAATTTTCGTCAACATCTGGCATATTGTCTTGAAGCATTGGAAAAGTTGTATTACTGATTAATATTAAGTACAGGATTTTTCTACTTCAATTTTAGGCCATCTCGTCCATGTAAAAACTATTGTACGTGGTAAGGGCTAAAAACCATATATATACACGAAATTAAGTTTTTTTTTATTCAGGGATGTATATAAGCAACATTTGAGCGTTTGCTTAACAAACATGGCACGCGCAGTAACGTTTCTTCTCGTTTCTTTCTGTGTTGTTCCTTCGTTCGTATTGGTGTACGTTACAAGTTTGACGGATCCGCTCGCCAAGCAAAAAGTTGAAATAGTTGTGCTACTACCAGAAGATAATACGTTTTTCTTTAGTGTACGAAAAGTTAGACCAATAATCGATGTTTCGATTGAGACAGCCAAGCGTCGTGGCTTTCTGGACGGAGTTAAATTGAACGTGTCATATGGGGACTCGAACTGCACAGCGAAATCGGCGCCGTTTGAAGCAGTAAAGGCAATATTTTCAAAGAAACGTTTAGGGCTGTTTCTCGGACCGTTCTGTGATTACAGCCTTGCCCCGGTCGCTCGACTCGCTCCTTTATGGCACGTCGCGATTGTGACGCCTGGCGGAGGTGCTTTGGCGTTCTCCGAAGACAAACGCGCTCCAGACGCCGAGTATCCCACGCTGACGCGGATCGGGCTAACGTACGATTCGATGTCAAAGAGTCTCTTTTACATCTTTGGCCATTACCATTGGTTCAAAATAAAATACATTTATTCGCCTACCGAAACATCGCGACCGACGCCGCAGTTGTACTATCTCTACAGTACGGCGTTAAAATTTGTTATGAACGACGCATGGGAGATGAAATCGGATTTCTTCCTCTTTCATCCGGAGTCACAAACCATTGAAGAGATGTTGATGACGGAAATTGGCGTCGACTACGCGGGTGAGTTAGTTTTTTACACACACTTACGTTGTCATTTAACGTTCGGTAGCAGTCGCAGAGGATATTACTGCGGCGACTGGAGAAATCACACACGCGACCTATCATCAAGACGCAACCTTTCGAGTCGACCTAAATGTCGTGAGACGGCTGCGAGTGGCATTCATTATCTACTAGTACAGTATCCGATCGATTAAATAAGAATCGGAAAACCTTTTTAATATCACATAACAAAGCAGGTTTCCCGCGCGTACATTGTAAACACGCGTTTTTGTAGAATTCTGAAGTCTAGTGTTGTCGCTCGATGGCCTGTATCATGTAACCCGATCTCATTTATCAACAATTGACACCTAGCAAATTTCACAACGTTCAAAACGGGTAGGAATGTCAATAAACGACAAAATATCACATTGTAGCAACGCATTTGCGATACAGATATATACGAGTGCGTTCAGTAGCCGCCTGTAGCATTGCCCGTTCTCAAACGACCAAACGCCACTAACATCTTCATGCTATCGTATTCCGTAATATAACGCAGAGATCACCTTCGATATGTTTTAGATGGATTCTACAAAAGCAGACAAATAACTGTATCCAAAATAGTATGGTCTATGGCCAGATGAAACAGAATAGGTGAAGTGGTAGACCGCCGTCCTAGGAACCAGGAGGTGAACGGCTTGAATCCCGAGCTTCTGTTTTTACCTTGTGTACATGACGGTTTCTCGGATCGATGTATGGCGATGCATGATCATTACCATACCTTAAATACTAGCAAATGCTAATTGATTCGGGATAAAACGGATGGAGAAGTAATAAACGGAAGGAGATGCTGGCGTCTGCGAACGATTTCTCCCCATATTTGTTTTAACCCGCTGTCCCACAAGGTGGGTAACTGGTTTAAGATGTGCCATATTAAGGCCTTTTTTATTATAGGAGCGCTTTATTAATGAGCACAATTCGTCCGAGAACGAGTCCCGTAAGATATGTATAACGATTTATACATAATCGAACTGCTATTTCTTTTTGTCGAAACCTTTCGTTTATCACTTGACACTATCACTTTTGTTATGGCGCATAGACTCTGATAAATGCGACAAGCATTCGCCGCGGCCTTCACCTTTAGAGTTGCGTTCTTGAGAACCTCATTCGGGGGGGGGGGGTAGAGGATCGTTCATTACAGGACGCTGTGGAACGTGACAACTTGACACATGGCTTTCGGTTTTAGTGTCATGACAAGGGCACGATGTTTTTAATAACCGTCGCACTAAGCTTATTTAATTATTCAAAATTCTGAATACAAGACTAATCTGTTCCTTGCGCCAACCGTCAACTGCATCATGTAGTTTGTAGATGAATTTGGTACGAAACCAATGCCCATCTTGACAACAATTAAATCTCAGCCGATTGCAACATCTGAACATGCACTGTCTGCAATGTTTATGTCATTATCGAATCGCTTGTATTTTATCTATGACGTGTGCCCCAAAACATAGAATTGCAAATCATGACAAAACACCCCATTGTTAAGGCTTTGCAGCATAAACAAAACATTGTTGGTATAGATTAGGTCTTTTTGATTGACTTTGTCTTGGTAATTTCCGGGAGTGAGACGATTAAACTGCACTCGATTTGATGAGCTTAAGCGACCTGAACGATGAGAATTATCTTATTGCGCATTGCTCCATCTATACACTGATATTACTCGTTGGAGAAATTTGTCATACCGACGCCGTGCCGATGGACTCATCACTTAATTCGCCGCATAATTCGATAAAAAATGATATCGTCATTTAGCGGTGAGTGTACAGCTCCGAAATTTGCACTCTCGATGCTGACTGCGATAATAATTTGTTAATTTATCTCCCCGAAGCTCGGTGGCGTTTATACGCGTTCAATGGACTCCTGTTTTGAACCGACGTCGGTTACGCCGAGAGACGTTTCTATATAGAATTACTTTTATTCTCTAATCGAAAACTCCGGCTACTCTTATTATACTAACGTCCAATAATAGGCGCTTTTTATGTAGCGTGTAGCTAAGTCCATTGAACGACGAGGTTTTAAGCCCACGTGTAGCTATCGCGAATAATATATAAACATTTAGTCGGATGAAATATCCAAACGGAACATAAAATATAAAACATTACCTACAAATAAACAACGGAATAATATCTACAAATGATCTTAGTCTAGCATATACAAATGAAGAAAAACATGAATTATGGAAATAGTGAAAGGGAAAATAAACACGCATAAGTAATTATATTATACATCTATGTAGGAGAAGCCACCACTACAGTGCAAATAGTATAATATATTATATAGTATAATAAAATACCTCGATTTTATGCGGCCATGCTGGAGGTTTATGACGTCGAATTAAAGGCGATGGCGCTCCATGTTCTGTACAGCTAGCGTTTAACTACGTCCAACGAAGAGAAGGTTTGGTCTCGCGGTGCTGGCGTCCATCTAACCAGCCCAAACCGAGGATTTTCCAGCGCCTTCCACAACGGAAATGGTCAAGATTTTCGTGCTTGAAGATTAAGATAGATTTGTCGTTGAATGCGTTACGATAAAAAATATCTAAGGGATACAACATTGCAATATTGTACGCGCGAATAACACCTATTTAAGTCGCACCAAAGCCGCGCCTTTTCTCTTTTTCTTTATGTGTGAGATGTTAGTATGCACTTCCTGTCTCACGTCTTTTGTAGTTCGTCCTTGACACGAGTGACACTGGTGTATCCCTTACCACGTCAAACTCACACCTGATATTTATTATCCCCCTACTCCAACAATCGTATATAATGGTATATTAAGAATCGACAATAGATAAAGGCGAGCGAGACGAACAACAATCGCATTGCTGTACATAATGCTGGAAAAATTCAGTAGCGGAAAATTTAACGGCAAAAAAACAACAAAAGATGGTCATATATAACTACATCGGACACTGTATGCTGAACAATGTGGACGATGTAGCGAGAGGGGTCAAACGAATTACACGGTTTGTGTTTGTCGGTTCATTCGGCATATATAAGACCGACAAGACTTCTAAATTTTTGAGTAAAGGATTCTTATAATGCATTTAAATTGACGTTACCATCGCGGGGAATGGCAACCTATTAGGGGACCGTTCGATTAAAGAAACCGTTCCCAACTCAATGAATACGCGTCCCTGGAGAGTGATGGGGGTCGAAAAAAATACTAATTTATGCATAGGAGCTGTGTTGTGCAAAGAACTCCGCAGCATTAAAATGAGGAAATGTTTGCCATTTCTGGGGCGGTGATACAAATTTTATGGTAGCAAATCACGATAGATTTCCGTTGTTACCATCAGGAGTCCACGATTGACACGGTAATATCCATGATTGAATAGTTTCAAGGGAGCAAGTCACTGATGACTTTCATTGTGACCATCCTAGTGTATCCACGTCTCTCAGAGACATGTTTGTAAAGGTAGTTTACAACTAAGACTTCAGACTTCGTCGTTCATTCATTGTTAAGAGATCGTTTAACCCAGGTGGCAAGCGAAAGAGACATTGCCGGAGCGTGTGGCTGTAATCTGTCATATAAACAGAGAGAAGGTAGTTGCGATCACATCTTGTTGGTATAGAGATCGGTACTGCGTGCTGCTAGAGGGAATTAAGTGTTGTTTTGCGGAGAATGGCGGGCAAGCCGATATTCTACTGGAGCATGCGATGGGATTGGTGTCATAATGGTGCGTTTACACTATATCAATGAAATATCGTATCGATCCATCATACACATATCCCGTTTTCATGATGCGGCAGACCTTCGACATTAGGGTGAAGATTTTAGTGTGAGGAATACGGCGCATACGACTGAAATGTCGATTTGTATATAAATATTGCTACAATTTAGACAACTTACTAGTGTTTCCATTGGTTAATGTCGTCACGGCTATTCCTATACCAGTGTTTTCTTTGGTCAATGCTGCGATCGGTGAAAATAATACAAAAATATTCATAAAAACAGTAAGTAACAGTTATAGTGTACAATACAAATAAATTTCAGTACAATATATGCAGTAAAAATACAGTGTAAAGCACTTTTATAATAATACAGTAATTAAGATTGTCCACAGACGGGTATAAATTACATAATACCACAAGGTTAATGGGTAAATTTTCAAATCGACTCTTGGTAGCGTAAAATATCTTAACGACGAATATACATCAAAACCCGGAACATTAAATGTATACTGGCCCATCGTCGCCCCGACATTTTTTACGAATCCACTTAACTGGCGTGGGCAGTGATTTAAACATCGAATCGAATTATTGGCCCCTACAAATCATGAAAACAATAATTTTCCATTTCTCTTCTAGAGCAAAAAAGATATCGTTAGTGGAAAATGCGAATCTTTCGAGACATCGACCTTTGGGACAAGACTAATGTGCCATCAAGCGAGCCCGTTGCTAAAACTGCCCTCATCAATGCTAGAACGAAGGCGCCGCCTACAACATTAAGACCCTACAGATATGCGGGGAATGTTCTAAAATACCACTTATTTTACATGATTTTACCACATTTATTTCTTCGTCAACGAGACGAGCATCGATTAGCCCAAATAACAAGTTAATGCTATCCCGGAGCACTACATCGATTGTCTGATAACATAGTCCCTTAATTACGATCATCGGCCTCGATTACCCACTACCGGCGTCGCGTCTGCCTTTTCGTAGCGTCAAAGTCCCACCGATTTCATGCAAATATAACTCACCTAACGAGCGAAGTGTCATTTCCAAGCTGCTGCAGTGCGTCTGAACGGAATTGCTCTATCACCGACTTTTATGTAACTTGTCTTAACGTATTTGACTTCTCAGCGTTGATATTTTCCTGCCCGGGGATAGAAAAACCAGAACCGAGGGCGATCGGATTTTCAGAATATATTTTAAATATACTAAGACTATATAGTGGCAACTTGTAAATTTGTATATATCAACCGTCTTGCCGTGGTACTCTAAAGAGTGCGATATCACAGGTAGTGCAGTGCACTACTGTGTCTAGTGTAAGACAGTTGATAGTTTAGTGTGGAAAGGTCGGTAGTGTAGAATTGTTGATAGTTTATTTGAGTATTGTTAGTATTGTAGTGTAGTAATGTCGGTAGTATGAGCTGGTACTTTTGTTGGGGTGTGGCATCGCGTTTCGGTATAGTGCTGTTAACATTGGTTTGTCTCCTTGGGTCAAGTCCCCTTAGTCCCACCGTCAATTTAACACTTTCATCCGTTCCCTTAGGTCCCCAAGTTTGGGGCATTTTCTGGTTGCAATCCACTTAGACCTATTTCGGCCCGTTACGTCCCCTGCGGTAGACCAAAGACTCCTGTCCCGCGCTAGATGTGCTATAGTCCCTCCGAAAACCTGTTTAGTAACAGATCTCTGGGACTGATATCTTTTTCTACCCAGTTCCTATTTTTAAAAAATCACACGGTGAAAGTTAACGGCAAACGTTTATTAGAATAGCTTCACAAAACCTAGTATTTTTCTCTCTCTTCTCTCTCTGTGTCTGTCTGTCCGATTCAACTAAAAAGATAGCGGGCAGCGCCTTTATACAGATAAACTAGTTTGTTGATAACAAGCTTTAGCATAAACAACATGCTTTATCGGATCCTATTTAAGACTCTCCCGCCCCGATTAGATGTTACGAAAATGATTTTTCTTGTGATTTTTCCTTCTTCAGATTTGTGGATCCACATCTTGTACAGAACAAAATTATTCACGCGTCCTATCTATTTCATTATTTCTGAAATCACACCGGTAATGACATGATGCGTAATACTTTTGGAAAGATAGGATCCGGATATTCAATTCAAATGCTGCAGACTGCAAACTTATTCGCTTTTTTCAGACACACTACATAATGTCAAAATTCCTGGAGCGTATGCCGCCATGCATCGTAATGGAGGATTTAATAAATTTCAGACGTCGCCTAGAGACAGCG
>WURV02091996.1:0-20403 GCA_011762755.2 Epimenia babai | reverse complement strand
CAGACGGCCGCTGATCTCAAGCTCCATCTCGACAAGTACCAGGCGCAGCTGAAGGAGGCGCAGCTGGTCGTAGCCGAGAAGACAGGAGCACTGGAGCACGAGGTGTTCAAGTACAAGCGAGTACAGGCGAGTTTCGGGTATTGGAGCACGGGGTATTCATTCAATAATTACAAATCAGTATGAATGAGTTATCGTTCAGTGTGCGAGGTTAGGTGTATAACAAAGGCATAGTCATACCAATGACATAATAAAATACCAAAGAGAATAAGAGATAACACGTTATTGAGGAACAAGGTGAAGGATTAACACAAGCTGACTATCAAATACAGGTATACTTAATCAGGTGTAATGTAGTAATAGGGATTTAATTTAAAAGGAAATAAAACCAACGTATTCATAGAAAACCATGGAAAATAATTTATACAATACCGATTGATAATACAAATTAATTTTGACCCAAAGCCGCATTTCAGCCAATCACAAAATTACAGAAAGAACGTAACTGTCATATTAAGGGAAGAATGGAAGACTACATATGTTCCGTATGATCTACTCTAAAGCCCCCCTCCCCCACCACTGTGGTCACAAAAACAATATCGTGAAACTATTACTGACTAGTGTCAGCGAGCAATGCTTAATTCGTTTTAGACTGTGTTTCGCTTTGTTGCAGGAAGAAGTGGCGAATTTACAAAGGAAGTTGGAACGGCAGAAAAAGATCGAAATGGCCGGTACTGCCGATGAAGTCCTGATGGAAGAGGTCAAAGAATACAAGGTCAGTGGGCGTGTGTCTCATGGTCGTTCGTAGTTCCACATTGACTAGTAGTGACTTTTCATGGGAATCGTGAAATATAATAATTTAACCCAAACTTAAAAGCTAATTACAGACCTGTTTCGTCAATCAGTGCTGATAACTTTATCGTTGTCACTCAGGACCTTTTCGGTCTCTCAATGCTGATAACTTTATTGTTGTCTCTCAATGCTGATAACTTTATTGTTGTCTCTCAGTGCTGATAACTTTATTGTTGTCTCTCAATGCTGATAACATTATTCTTGTCTCTCAATGCTGATAACTTTATTGTTGTCTCTCAGTGCTGATAACTTTATTGTTGTCTCTCAGTGCTGATAACTTTATTCTTGTCTCTCAGTGCTGATAACTTTATTCTTGTCTCTCAGTGCTGATAACTTTATTCTTGTCTCTCAATGCTGATAACTTTATTCTTGTCTCTCAATGCTGATAACTTTATTCTTGTCTCTCAATGCTGATAACTTTATTGTTGTCTCTCAATGCTGATAACTTTATTGTTGTCTCTCAGTGCTGATAACTGGCCCATCTAGTATTTTAGTATGTAACTGTTCGGTGTCTCGGCGCTGATAACTGTATGCGGCTGACCCAGGACGTGTCTTTTGAGTATCTCAATGCGCTGATAACTTGATTTTTGCAGGAACAGCTGACTTGCCCATCGTGTAAAGTGAAACGAAAGGACGCTGTTCTTACAAAATGTTTCCACGTGTTCTGTCTCGAATGCCTCAAGACGCGGTACGAGACGAGACAGAGGAAATGCCCGAAGTGTAACGCCGGTTTCGGAGCCAACGATTACCACCGGCTTTTTCTCACGTGACTCCCGTACCACCTAGAGCTTTCTATGACATTAATGGGACGCGAGGACGGGGTGGGAGTCTGGCGGGACCTTATTCATGGCAGTCATTAAATGAGTCGCCATCATATGAACGCAATACCTAGCAGTATTATAGAACGAAGAGCAAAGAACCCCAAGTCTTCTTCTGGAAATTAAAATTAATTTACTATTACTTTATTACTTAAAACACACTTCCGATTCTCACAAAAATTTGTCGTTCCAACACCCCCTCCCTCCTTGAAACCATTTCATTTCTGTCACACCTCCCACCATCCAGTTGATAGGAAAAATTTTTAAAGTGACACTTTTGCATGGTGACCACATCGTGACTTGGATTGTAACTACTGACGGTACATGAACAATGTTCACATTAAAACTGTCTATAGGTTTTTTGAAATAAATTTAAAATAACAAATCTATTTGTTTTTTCTTAACTGTATTTTTATTCAAACTACATTTTAGTAGATCGAAGCGAGAAATACGCAGGTCACCTATGATCTGCGACTACAATTTGTATGCGCAATTATGATAGTGTCTACTTGTTCAGGTGCAATAAGAGCAAATTGATAAAGTGTGTAATTTTCCACTCATTTCTTGATCCCATCTTAAATAAAATGGAATTTTTCACTAGTCTTTGAATACTGTAATAAACCTGATGGAATTTTCCATGAATCCCTTAATACAATAATGCACATGATGGAATTTTCCACTTATCCCTTAGTACCATATTGGATGAGATGGAATTTTTCCTCAGACCTCTACTACTGCACTTAATACAATGAATTTCTACAAATCTTCTAGGAGCAATGGGCGAGATGGAATTTTCCACTAAACCCTTACTAGCGAATTACTACCATACAAAAATACGGAATATTCCACGAATCTTCGGGCTGCTGGCTGATCATCGGGGTCGCGTCCATCATTGGTCAGTCGTATTTATTGGCATCACGGACCAGTGACGATCAGTCGGGCAGTTTGGAAGGCAGCCACGAGTGATCCGAGCTGAATCTTCTCGTTCGTCCCCGCTGACAGACGGTACCTGGGATTACACGCATCAAATACACGCTCGACTTCATGTTTGACCAAGTAGCCGAATACACTTGTTTTTAAACATTTTTTTACCATACAACACGCTGGCTACTTCATGAATACCTCTGATAGAGGTCAAGGTCATAACAAATGACTCACTCGATGTCGGCCATCTTTTCGAGCAACATGATGCGGATGTCGACGGGAAAATCAACTGAAACACACATGATAGTCACGGAGCAGTAAGTCGAATGTTTTCTACGTCGAACATCTAGCATTGTTGGGTGTACGTTTTGACACCCGATTTTTTTGTGTAGGGTCTAGGAAACTACTCTAGCCCTTACCCTGACAATTGTACACCAGATTACTATAGCAATACAAAATTGTGAATGCTAAGGGTTAATAAACCTGCGGAGGGTCCAATGTGAGAAAGACGCCCAGACTTATCCCGCATATGGCCGCATTGGATCCACCCCCCCTCTAGTCATATGAATGAATGGTCGTCTTATGAATTAATTAATAAAATCACAGTCTATACATTTATGCCTATAAACGGATGACCACAAAGATTAGCGTCTCACCCAAGTGCAGGCCCTTTGTACCAACTTACCCAAATGTGTTTCCTTAATACCTCTTTACCGTACAACTCATCAATCATCGTGCGTGGATATTTAGGTTATAGGTAGAGTCTGGTCATTAATTAACGCGATAT
The DNA here is from genome assembly GCA_011762755.2 of Epimenia babai. Taxonomy (NCBI): domain Eukaryota; kingdom Metazoa; phylum Mollusca; class Solenogastres; order Cavibelonia; family Epimeniidae; genus Epimenia; species Epimenia babai. Next base: position 17,025 of record WURV02091996.1, on the reverse strand, counting down.
TACATGGTTGTGGTTAAATGTCGCATTTATCTCAGAGAGGCAGCCTGTTTTCATTAAGTACATCGTTAGAACTTCTAATTCATACCGAATCCTAAATAATTGGAAACCTCTTATTGACTAGCTAAGGTAAAAATTAATGCAAGCTTTCGTATATCGAAATAATAATAATAAATAGGGTACCTGGCATTAACGAGATAGAGATATATATATATATATATATATATATATATAAACTACGACATAAAAGCCAATAACACTCACTTCTGTGGACGTAACTGTGGACCTCTGTCAGTATATCTGGTAGAGCTAGACCCTTTTGCGTTTTCATTTCTATTATTTCTGAGGTTTTCCATGAAGGGTTGTAATGCTATAATTTACATATATCAGCTGAACATTGTGGTAATTTGTACGTTACATAAGGTTCCAGTTATCTCCCTTGACGGACACAGACAGAAACTGCTGTATTTTTTATACAACCTACTGTCGTCATTCATAATTACTGAGCAGATACTACCGCGATTGAGAGTTTAAAACGGAGATTTATCGTATCTTACCGTACTCCACTAGGTCACTGAACGCGGCGTCCACATACGGCCTAGCCAATTAATAAGGCCGGAGGCCATACTTCTTAAAAGATACGGGCCAAATTTGGTCCACTGGCCGCAGTTTCTCAGTGTCCACGGTATATAAGACTCACACGTAGCCAAAATGACAGCCATAACCGACCAATGTATTGAGGACGAAATTCGAGGAACGTCGGTCAACTGATACCATCAAGGATACTGGAGAAGGCGGACGCGTAGCTTTCATTCAGCATCCAACTCACGATGCTCTCGATGTCTTTCCTGAGTGGATGACCAACGCATGTGTATACAGAGTCCTCGTTCACCGTGCTGTGAGCCATAGACGTGCTCTGTGATGTAAGAGACAGCAGGAGGTGTGAGGGATAGACACGGGACGCTGTTATGATGCTGTGTGTCCCGTTTAATTAAAGATCGCAAGAAGGGTCGTGGGACAGATATGGCACGCTGTTATGATGCTGTGTGTCCCATTTAATCAAAGATGGCAGGAAGGGACGTGGGACAGATATGGCACGCTGTTATGATGCTGTGTGTCCCGTTTAATTAAAGATGGCAGGAAGGGTCGTGGGACAGATATGGCACGCTGTTATGATGCTGTGTGTCCCGTTTAATCAAAGATGGCAGGAAGGGTCGTGGGACAGATATGGCACGTTGTTATGATGCTGTGTGTACCGTTTAATCAAAGATGGCAGTAAGGGACATGGGACAGATATGGCACGCTGTTATGATGCTGTGTGTAGCGTTTAATCAAAGATGGCAGGAAGGGACATTGGACAGATATGGCACGCTGTTATGATGCTGTGTGTCCCGTTTAATCAAAGATGGCAGTAAGGGACATGGGACAGATATGGCACGCTGTTATGATGCTGTGTGTCCCGTTTAATCAAAGATGGCAGGAAGGGCCGTGGGACAGATATGGCACGCTGTTATGATGCTGTGTGTCCCGTTTAATCAAAGATGGCAGTAAGTGGAACGGGACAGATATGACCAGTGCGGTGACAGATTGTTTTGAAGTTCCAACCAGGGCAGGAGGGTCAACAAGACCTATGGTACACAGTGACTATATCGAGAAGTGACAGATTCTGAACTTATTACAGCCTAGTTAAGTCTATAAGACGTTACCTTTAATTCCCGTATAATAACATATTCTTAGTGAACCGATTCACTCACCTGTAGAATGTTGAGGGACTTTCTCATGTCTCCTTGGGCGAGGGTCACGACGGCCTTCAACCCATCGTCGGTGACCGTGATCCTCAGAGACAAAATATCTCGAATATTAAGATGGACACGCGTTAACCCGTTGGCAGCCAGTATGGTAAAGATTACGTGTAACTGGTGGTAATATGATTGTGTTTAGATGTGGAAGGGTTAACACTGTGAAATATTACTTCTCAGCAGTGTATTTAATTACAATAACTTACAACAGCCCTATATTTCCAGAAACTAACACAATAACACACAAGTATTCCTGCTCTCCAAATGTGACTGAAACATCGCGAGCTTTCAAGGGTTAATTCAATCCCATAATCCCATAGCAATACAACTCTAGCAGGATGACTGTATCATGGAGACTGTAGCACGGTAACAATACGACTAACAACACGACTGAGTGTTGTTATGTCAGGTAACTCTAGCCGGATCACTGTGGTGAAGACTGGTGCTAGCGGGAAGAAACGTGGCGTTTCATGCGAACAGTTGCGGGCTCACCTGAAGGGAACCACAGATTTTTTCCGCGTGCCTTTCACGACACGAAGCGAGTGAAACTTTTTGTATGAATATTGATTTAATTGAGCGACATTGGGAAATCCATGTGACTGCCATGCCCTGGAATCTCTCCCTAATCCTTCATTTCCCCAGGAAGCAGAGACGATTTCAGACTAAACTCAAGCACCGCCACAGTCCTTAGGACTACCAAGACAATTATTTTTAAGGACCAAAATACGCCGAGAATCTTAAAAATGACCGAGCAATTCAGACATATCAGCTTAACTTTAAAAGAAAAACTGACGAACATTAAGCTATCACCAACCTATATGCTTTCTACTTACTTGACATGGTTATTAGTTAGGTCAGTCTGTCTAGGGCCAAAAATGGCTCATGCAGCAAACCATCTTAGTTCGCTCTATACACACACATACACACGTGCACACAAGCAGACGCACGCACACACACATACATAACGGGACAATTTCCCAAGTTCACGTGGCATTCGCTCCCATTAATAAAGTAGCGTTAACCCTTACCACACTGACATCTGCACATCACATTACTCTAGCAATACAATTCTATGACAACAGAGTGCTGAGGGTTAAACCGTAGCTTCTCCCAGTAACATCATCGTATCGACTATCGATAGCAACACGACTATATCAACACGACTATATCAACGCGTCTGTAGCAACACGACTCTCGTAATGAAAACATAGCAACAGCGGGGGCCGTAAAACTCACCCCTCCTCCTGTACGACGTGTTTGATTCGCGGCACCATCTGCTCGGTGGTGAGAGGACCAAACCTGAACCGCATGCATCGCGACTGCAGAGCGGGAATGATCTTAGACAGGTAATTACAAATCAGGCAGAACCGGGTGTTTTCCGTGAACTTTTCTATCACTGGAACGAGGACAACGTACATCCCGCTTAATGTCATACTGTTTAAAGCACTATCTAATTATTTTACAATATCATAACCATGTCCGCTTCTTACAATACGCACTCAATATGGAAGAGGGTAGTTGAGTCGTAGGTGCTCTAGATTCGTAACCGAAAACATCGCGGGTTCGAATGCACCGACTTGTGGAATTTTCTTTAGTGACCCTCAGCATTATGTGGTATATTCTAATGGCAACACTTTTGCAATCAGTTAGAAAAAAAATAAAATTACGACCAAAAAAATTTAAATAGAAAAAATTTTGCGAGAAAGGTTTTAATAAAAAAATTTTTGGGTGGAAAAAGTTGAACAGAATTTGCAAGATAACCTTGTGAGTAAAAGTTAACCCTAAGCATGCTGTTGTCACAGAATTGTATTGCCATAGTAACATGCTATACAGATATTAGTGTGGTGAGGGTTAAACAAAACAATATGTGAAATTATTTGCCATTTCTCTGTGATTATTATTGCAGTTAGAAAAGGTGCCATTTTGTATTATAATTATCCCAGTGCGCGTTTTATTGGTCGGTCAAAACTTTGCATATTGTGGTTTTGTACTAAAATGTCGTCTGCATCACGGCCAAGTTGTTTGGTGCATCGGGTGTCTGGCTATGGGCAGGGATCTGACCAGAATCAGTCGTCATGCCATGCTGTGTAGTCCTTCAACAATTTCGTGCAAATTTCCGCTGCAATCCGAATGGTAGCGCGAGTTTCTTAACTCACCGCGACGTAACGCATTTTGAGCGTCGTTGGTCATCGCGTCGGCTTCGTCCAGGATGACCAGCTTGAAACCAGACCTAGAAACATCGTTATGGTCGAAATCACTAACGGAATATTCCAGAAACATGGCAAAATTAAAGTTTGGAGGGTGGAAATCCACCAGCTTAAAACCAGACCTAGAAACATCGTTATGTTCGAATCACTAACGGAATATTCCAGAAACATGGCAAAATTAAAGTTTGGAGGGTGGAAATAATTAAAAAGCTAGCTTTACAACCAGAAGAATTAGCTCAATTAGCTTTTCCATGAAGTTTTGCCATAACAAAAAAAAACAATTTTTACAAACTGGCAAAATTTTAAGGATTAAAAAAATTTCCTATCTATCTGTAACATTGTTATTTATCATTTTATGAACTATACATCAGTGACTACTGTTAAAGCTGTGTCTGATTATACATTAGTGCCCCTTAATATTCCCAAATAAATAACTGGACGTATATCAAGGAGATGAAAAGGCCTATTTTATTATATTGTATTTATAGGCTGATTACCAAAGTAATCGTGATAGGCCATTCTTGGCCCTTTACAAAGCTAGCCTGTCAATGTGGTTAATACGACAATATGATTAGCCTCCCTTATAAGGGGTGCAGGAAAAACACCTAATGTGAAATACCACCGAATCTGGGCAGACAATTGACTTTTTTCCATTCACGCCACTGCTTCCAAATGTCTACATATGAACTACATATGTCGCACACTTCGCTAAGTCTATGATAGGTCCATGTTTATTTACAATGAGATGACAACATAGCAGGGAGGTAAGCGACATAGAGAGCACATATAGAGCATCTGAAGCACAGCAAAGGTCACAGGGAAAAAGCCCCAACAAAACCAAACTGCAAGGGCTACCCAGACCCCCATGGGCAATGGGGTTCAAGGCGTTTTCAGCCCGAAAAACGCCACAGTTAGTATACTTGTTAGAGAGGGATTCGAACCAGGGACCCCTGGATTCTAAGTCAAATGCTCTAACCACTACGCCAGCTGCCTCCACTATCAAAAGGCCTAGTCAGTGACATTAAATTTAGACATATTGATATTATAAGTTAAGAAGAAAGAATGCAACGGTAACACCTTTTCCAGACTATTAGAATATATTCATAACCGAGCTTTTCCACATATTTATATAATATGCTTTGTCAGGCTTATTGAATGGAATTGGTCGACATGTAAAATACATCAAGTATACCGGTAGACCAAATAATCAAACAGGAGTGAGTGCGTAATACATATTATTCAGTATTGATGAAAAATAACGGTGGTTTCATGGTTTCAGTGTTACTCTTGTCTGATTATTTGGTATATTTTTCTGCATTTTCCATGTTGACCAATTTCATTAATTACATAAACCTGATGAAGAATTTATGTATATGTGAAAGCTCATTTATGAATCAACTCAAATAGTTTTAAAGTTCTTACCCTGGATTTTTTTCTTGTCCTAAAATTGATACCCATATGTCCCTCATCTAGTAAACTTGGATAAATCTTAAAAATGTGTACCACTTAACGGCAATCATGATGACTCATCATAAAATGTTTACCACTTCAACAGTAATCCTGATGATTCATCATAAAATGTGTACCACTTCAACAGTAATCCTGATGATTCATCATAAAATGTGTACTACTTCAACAATAATCCTGATGATTCATCATAAATTGTGTACTACCTCTACGGTAATCCTGATGATTCATCATAAAATGTGTACTTACATCCTTGTGTACATGCAAGCTTATGTACTTGTGTGCTGTCATTCCCCATGCCATGTGTTGTGTGCAACTAACCCGCAGTTTGAGTTCATAAAAAAGTGATCCAAATTACAACTAAAACTTCCTTATTCATTCATTGAGCCATCTTCAATCTAGGGAGGAAATTTCATTCAAATCCCTTATAAACCTTGGGCATACTGTATATCAGCTCCCTGACAAAACACAGACAAAAGCGTAACGCCTTTCATCGGCAAATTGGCGTAGGTCATGATCATCATAAAGTACAAACTTAAAAATCGTCCGTGTGCTGGCGAAGGTCAGAATCTGGCCTCGTACGATCCCAATACCACGGTCGTCCGACGCGTTCAACTGGTTAAACAATCGACAGGTTACTATGGTAATCAGCGACCAATCAGATAATGGGAAATCACCGGGTGGGTGTCGCAATGCTCCGATGTTAAATGTACCAAGAAATTGATGCAGAATAATGGAAAGTTGGGTGGAGGGGGGGGTTAACGAGAAAAGTTTAACAATATAGAAGGAATTAAGGAAGTCGAAAAAGACTTTAGAATTGATTTTATCCTTACAAAAACATGAATATATCTGATGATGATCATAATGTTGGTGATAACGATGAAAATGTCATCTGATGTATCTACAAATGATAATGGTGATGGTGATTGATTGATTGTGATAGTAATGGTGGTGATAGCAACAATGATGAGGATATTGATGTGATATATATATATATATGCCATGCCAACAATGTGATATATCTGATATTATAAATACAGTAAAATCGCTATAGTGTAGGCCCATATTGAACCCTGTAAAAAGGAGCTGATGATCCCTTAGCGAGGCACTCACCTCAAGAACCATGGATGAGAATTCCTTGGGACTATACAGCTGTTTAGCTACAGCCAGGATCGTGCTGGTCTTGCCTGTACCGGCCGGGCCATACAGGAGGAGGTGGGGCAGACGATCTTCACGGATAAATCGATTAACTGAAACATATTTCCATAAAAGTTATTAGATACCTATCCATAATAATAGACTAAAGAAACCTCAAGACAATCACTTAAAAAAAAAGATAAAAGACGAAACATGAAGGCAAGGAGGCCATCTTGATATTAGAACGAGAAGACAACAGAGAGACTGCCTGACATCAAAAACAAGAGGCCAAAGAGACCTGAAAATACCCATTAAGATACTGAAACAAGGAAATACAGATTTGTGGAAAACCTTGACTGAAATCACATCTAGTTGCCTAAATAGAGATTAGATACATATACAGACAATATCTGCCAATTGGCTGAGCTTCGCACTCTGCAGACATGGAGATAAAGATTTTCAAATGAAAAAGTCAATAGAAATTACCCCCTTTGCTCCCATGATGAGATGCTGAACAAATCTGTAAGCCGAATGGCAGAACGCCGCGATGAAGGTTTCTCGAGAAAAAGATTTTTAAAGAAAAAAAATACGAACATCAGCAGAAGTTACCTCCCCTAGTTTCAATAATAATACCTTAGTAGTTCAATAGTTCAATCAATGAACAAACTTTGAGGAGACCAACTCAAGGACAATATCTGCAAAATAGCAGACCTCTGTGATAACCGGATTTGAAAAAAAATTTTAATAAAAAATATAAATATCGACAGAAGTTACCTCCCTTTGCTGTGATGACGGTATCATGAACAAATATAGAAGAGACCACCGTAATGACAATATTTGCCAAGTAGCAGACCTCTGCAATAAGCAGTTCTTGAGAAGACTATTTCGGAACAAATATTAACATCGCCAGAAGTTACTTCCCCTAGCTGCAATGACGATACCATGAACAAATCTAGAAGAGACCACCCCTAGAACAATAACTGCCAAATGGCAGACCTCTGCGATAACCGGTTCTCATGGAGATTTTTTTAAGAAAATGTTAATAGGGGATGGATGGATGGACAGACGACGGACAAACTCCGATCAGAAAAGCTCACCGAGCATAAGCTCAGGTGAGCTAAAAAGAACGTCGCAAATCTTGACGTTTGAAGTAATTTTAAAGAAATGTCAATGCCACTATTTGATGTAATAAACCCCTTTAATCAGTTGGTTCATTTTAAAATCAACTGGAGGCACAATGATCGTAATCGAATCGAATGTAGGGAGCAATAACTTCATTGTCTCATCCATTATTGATATCTTAACTTTTGGTTTGTCGCAGTTGTCTCCCCCCCCCCCCAAAAAAAAAAATAGCTATATTAATACGTCATTGTAGGTATTTTTGTAAGTCGCAGTTATTTCCCTTGAAATTTATTTGATATTTATATTTATTTATTTTATTTATTGAATGATTTTTATCGGAGAAATGTCAATATTGATTGATTGTCATAAACATAGCGAAGTTCCTTGAACTTCACGAGGCAGTTATCATGGATATAAATTGGCAAAGATCGCCAAATGCCAATTTTAGTGACGTCCATGATACAAGTATAAATTAGACTGTAGTTACCACTCACTAGTACTAAAACACATGGGAAACATTACGTGACTAGACTTTTCATCATTGTGGTATCTCGAAAGATGTGAGGGTCATCCTATATCAGAGTGAATACGGTAGTAAATAAAACTGACAACTCACTCGTGGATATGATGTCTTTGTGGCTGATAAGGTCATCGAGGCTGCTCGGTCGGTACTTCTCCACCCTGTCAAAATATCTAAACCATTTACAATATTGGTATACTGTTCTCGTGGAACTAGATTAGGTTTTTGTACTTTGCTCTCATGGGCATCTCAATTATCCCCGCGTTGAAAAAAAACAGTCCTTTAGGGTTTAGGGATTATCTGGATAGATGTACATGATAAGGGGAATTTTCTCTCATGTTTATTCAGTACGAGGCATACTTCTGTCAGAACAGTTCCTCATGGGATGCTTTTGTTCATTATGTCTTCTCTCATTTTTGTACGCCCTAACTTCAGCTCATTCAGCTGTAAAAATACATCGTTACGGCACTAATGTAATCGATGGAAAATTGAATAAGCTTGATCATATATAGGGAAAAAAATGTAAGTTGGTTTTTATAACTAAGATTTTTTTTGTACTAAGTGACTGAAATATGGTCTTTTCACAATACGTGGTATTTCCTCTTAAGATATTTTTTTGACAAACTGCGCTTCTCTCGGGACTTAAAACTGTTCAGTGTACTGTCACAACGTTTTTGAATATCGAATATTCCCTGGGGACAGTTTCATTGCACATTGCACAACAAAACGCGTAAAACCAGGCAACAACAGCAAAACAAGTTTATCGAGATACGCCCCAAAAAAACAAACACATATAAATTTAGCGTCTTTTCCCGTACTATTAACTATTAACCAATGGAACGCTACAGATAACTTCATCACGCAGCCTGACAGTACTGGGAAATTTAAACAACTTATCATAGCCAGTATTTGTGGCCAAGAAAAAAGCGATAAAGTCCACCACTGAACCGGAGGTCATCATCCCTGCGATGGACATCCTAGTCCTTTAGGGATTATCCTGATAGATGTAGATATTTTCTACTGAATCATTTTCATAATGTTCGCTTTCACTTGTATGAATATTTTCTCATGAGACTTTGTCTCTTCGGATCTGGTAGTCATACGACATTTTCATGGTGGCATTTTTGATAGGTTCACCGTAGTTAGTTTAACTTTAAACTTAAAAACAAACACGTGGATAAATAATATTAATAGAAACATCAATTTTAGATCATAAAAATGAATGGCATCCTCCTGTATGAATACGGCCTTTAATTTGTAACCATGTTGGGTAGGCAATATAAATATGCACAATTGCTATAACCAAAACCTACCATGGCAAATTGGCTTTTTTACATGCATTACTTTCAATACCCGTCGTCATTTTAACACTTATTCGTTTTAATTCAGAATCGCGGGTTTCCGGGTAAGGGGAACAAACTCACCTCAAAATTAAATACTTATTAATTTAGGGCTGCCACAATGGAGTGTCAGTAGATCAAACCCGACTTATAATAACATAATAATACAATAATATTATTCTCACACACAAAAGTTATATATACAGCTGTAATAACTAAACTACTACATGGCCCAATATAACTATGACTAATACGGTCCAAAATATTTACAGAAAACATTGGAGTAATTGAAAAGACAATACGATATATAAGGTTTGGATGCACCGAGTTAAGATATTATGATAGTGGTAAAATTATTACCAAAATACTAACAAAATAGTTGAACAACAGAATGGAGATCGCTCGTTATTGTTTCATCTGGTGTCGGCTTATCTTACGGTACAGACAACGAAAGATTGTAAATACTGTAGTTATGTACGGCGTAGAATATTTGAAAGTAGACATCATGATATGTTTATAGTAAGTACTTGTAGGTTAGAAAACTCATGAGTAATCCACTATAACGAATAAAGAGTAAATCATAAAGAATAAAAAAGTAGTGACCTTCTAGTAGGTATTCCGCGTCGTGTAAACGTCCAATACACCGATGGATTCGCAAGTACTCACTAACGGGTTGCCAAATAGTGAATAACAGAGCGCCTAATGTCTAACGAGCAATAAAACGGTGATTTAGTAGAGCACCAGACCGGATATACGGAGGTCGTAGGTTCGAGTCCCATCAGATATATAGGTTTATTATGTGCATTTTCCTCCAGCTATTTACAATAGTAGTACAAAATAATTTGATGCGTGAATACACATTGTGTCACCACCTGTCTTTGTATCGTCGGATAAATAAATAGGTTAAACGTTTTAGATACCTGGTCAGTCGGTGGAGATGATTGAAAGTGGAAAATGCGAATCGAAAATCAGAACGATGGCAATGGTTAAGAATGTTAATAACAGCGACTAGACAGCCTATGGTCCAACATCCCATCACATTAGTAGCACCATCTGCTTGCGCATTGTGAACTGTTACATATGGTCAATATTGAGAGAAAGTGAAGAGACATCGACAATAAACAGAAACACGCAGGAGGAAAGATCAAAGTATTCGAAATAGGGATGTTTTGGAGTTGTTAATAATAGTATGGGCTGTAAAAATACGGGGAGTCGCGAAGGAGTTAGAATAATGTGGGCAGTTGTTTGGTTTGAGAACGCTTAGCAAAATTGGAAAATATAAACGTGGATGTACTTTGTGTTCGAAAATATGTGAAGGAAACGTGAAACGATAAGACGGAAACGAAGAGCATGCCGAGTTTTCTGGAATAGGCTAATTACTATAAGAAGTTACGGGGACACGTGCGGTGAAGTCGTTGGAATTGAAATCCAAAAGACCTGAAATTGATCATTCTTCTAGCATTTGTATACTACCCCCTGGGGTTATTCGGGCAAAAAACATCCTCTCACCCCCACCCCATTTTTCCGTTCGAGTCTGGCTTGCCCCGGGAGTGTGTTATGTGCAGCCTTCTTCTCTCTCACTTCGCTGTATATCGCATGCTCTCTACGTGGGTGGGTAGTGCTTAGCTCACCGCTATCTCGTCATCTAACTGTACATAGTCATGAAGTACCACGGATTTAGCGGAATCTACGGCATATTATGTGGATTGTTGGCGTCCAGACTCGATGTTAGAGGCCGGAACCAATGTGGCAATTTGAAGAGCCGAAGAGAAATGCATAAAAATCCTATAGCTCTGATGGGTATAAGATGCCATAGAAGGTACAGGATTTGCTGTGCATTTCTCTTCAGCTGTCCAGACTTGATGCTTTTCACGATGGCCATTTCACGTTAGAATAAACGAGGCAAATCGGTGCATCGTGTTAAACAAAATATGCAGGCGATTTTTTAGGGTCGATAATGGCTTGGACAACGCGTTACCTCTAGCCTCTTACGACACAAAAGCATGTACTACACACATCTGAGCAATAAATGCTATGGAGGTGTAAATAATCCGAGATTATACTGCATAACAATAGGAAATGGCAAATGCTACGTGTGCACGACTTGTGCAGTGTTATCAAATCCCGAAAGGTCAACATCCACGTAAAACCCGCCACATTAAGAACTAACATCGCGTTGTTTATCGAGGCCGGGCGGAAACAATGTACCGCTGACATTTAACAGCGCCAGGTGATGATCTCGATGTGGGGATTCATGCGTTAATCAACATCTCCAAACGCTTCCTGTCTTCACTGCAATAGACAGTGTAGGTACATCCCTAATCAAGCATCGTCTATTTTCTCAAAAGACGTTTCACTGGTTGGGTTATTGATTTTGTACTGTTTATTGATCAATGGTTGCATATGCACCTGTATGTAAATTTAGGGTTCAGTCGAAATTGACGATGCAAATACCGCACGCTCACACACACAGGCGGGCGCGCGCGCGCACACATACACACAAATGATTCACCTGACGAAGCGTGGCTTGTGTATGCTAAAGTTCCTCTGTATAACAAATTTGTTGGTATTAACGGTGCATATATCACTATAATCGTATAGACTAAGACGGATACCCATGGAGTTAGTTAAAAGAATCCACGGTATGAAAATATATTTATTACATGAGTGGGAGTATTAAACTTAGTTATTCAGAAATACAACTGTTGATATTGTTACGGTGCGTAGCCTCGAGGTCAGGCACAAACTCTATGTGGCAATGTGGCAGCATATATAAAGGTTTTCGCTGTGTTAGGCATTATAGCAAAATTAGAGCGGTAGCACCACATAGCATCAGAGTATATACCATCTTGTGTGCCGAAAGCTCTCAGCTGACGTTACCATAACATACGATCTTAACACCGAAGACCGCCTCGAGCCATGACTTTTATGATGAAAGTAAATGCGTCGTTCACGCAAGCGTAAAAGGTCGGGGCAACAACGCTACATAAACTTCTTTCTCTTATCACGAGCCTTTCCTCTGCTTTATAAAATATTCGTGAGAAATGCCGCTATGCCCGTGCCCGATAAGCCAATGGAAATTAGCTATTACACGGCCCGACACGTACCGATACCCACTAATCAGACGAGTTTATTTCAAGACTCCCGTGTGTGTACTCTGTCCATCACTCGGCGGCCACGTGTTTTACGTCACTACGTGTAATATCACCGGAGGTTTTTGGCATCGTTTTCGCTGGATTGACTTCGCTTAATTACCTGTTGCATACACCCAAGCGATCGGAATTGACACAGGTGAACAATAATGCAAAACAGCGCATATTTTAAACCGCTCCAAGAGAATACGAGCTCTTCTGTTGTCACGGAAAGAATTCAACCTTCTTATAATTCGCACTGCTCGAAGTACATTACTTTAATGAGCAATCGGAGCAAATCGTTAGCGTTCTAAATATAAAATTCCCGTTGATTACGCGCAAAAAAAACGATTAATATTCTATCTATAAAAATGTCGAGTTCATGCTACAGTGAATACGAATCGGACCCCGAAAGCGAACCGCGTGGCGTGAGGTGGAGACGAAATGTCATTCTCTGCCTGAGAAAATTCGCGGCGTTTCTTCTTTCTCACGTGGGTTTGAGCAGCGTCGTAGTGGGCTACATGATTCTTGGCGGGATAATTTTTATGAATTTGGAAGGACCGAACGAACGCTTGAATCGCGAAATGATAACTACGAAGCGACGCGACTTGAGCGTCCAATTGTGGAAACTGTCGAGGAAAATCTCCGCATCGGGAAGATTTTTCAACTGGACGGAAGAAGCTGACAAACTGCTAGTTCAGTACGTATGTATAAGTTATTTGCAACTTACACGGATCCGTTTCTATGCATACTACGAACAGGGAATTCACTTACCTCAGAATTTAATCGTATTTTGCGACATAAGACGTTCCATAAAAACTAGACAGAATTGGCCTCATGTATGTACTCATCAGCTAGAAAAAAACTCGTTTTTCGGGTATTAAAGTTAAAACCGTATGAAACGTTAATATCAGGAAATTATTAATAAAAATCACTAAGAAAATATGCCTAAAATTCTTAAATAGCCTCACTGCTAAATAAATCACGAATTCCCGATGAGAATGATTCGATCTATGAATCCGCATATTTTTTATCTCATAAAAATATGCAATTTATATATTTGCATAATTATGATTCGAGGGCCACATATGGACCGAAGATATAGACCGTGAAAGACGGAAGACGTTTATTTGTGATTATATGTGTTTCATATTTATATTTGTATTTAGTAGTGTTTTATATGTGTTTATGTGTTTTTGTGTGATATATGTATTGATAATGTAGGTGTATATATTCGGTTCGTTCATATGCTTTTGTGTGCGGTTTATATGGACAATAATACACAGTAATGTGAGGAGACACCTCAGTCACTAGAAGAGAATTTATAACAATAATTATGTCATACAAAAATAAAAGTAAATTCAACCATATCGACTGAAACATGCTAGTACACCTGTTCAGATGTTAGCAGGTACAACCCCGTGTACGCGCGTTAGCACTTAAGTACTGCACATCAGTGAGTCTGTAAACTGTCTAGTCTCCCTTTAATACGATACGACTAACACAGTAAACTATCGGTCTTCTTCTGCCAATTATATAAAACCTCTTTTACGCTGCAGTGCGCCTCATTATTCGCCCACGGTGTAACGCAGGTATCAAAAAGACGTCTTTCACGCGACCAAGAGCCTGGGATGGGACGGACACGTTCATAACCCCGAGTTGAAATGGACATTTCCGGGCGCTCTCCTCTTCTCCGTCACGGTCGTCACGACGATAGGTGACCACAATTAGACATACCCACTATAACTAGCCGTATTAGTCTTGGTGAGGAAAAAAGCAGGAATTGATTGAATTCATGCATAAAAAACTTTCACATACAGTACGTGCAGTATGCTGTTTTATATTCGATATTTCATAAGTCTTGCAATTTTCCATAATGTCTTAATTCTTATAGTTTAGCTAGCACGTTTCTCCCGTAATAGCAACATAGCAACAGTACATACAGTTTTTTTAGATATTCCATATTCCATATAACATACAAAAAGTTTCTCAAAAGATCTCCCTTATAACATTGGAATATCTGCATCAAATACCATTATATCTTACAGGAAAGCGATGAAAATGTCAGCGTAATATTCGATTTATATAAAGTCGATTCATTTAGCAGGTAATGCCAATATTAACCCCCTTCTAAACAATCAAACGCGCGTTTCCTTCATCGCTTGAAAAGAACTTGCAGGAAAAAAGCGTGAAAGCCACACACAGAAGAACTGAAAAACGCTTCCTTTTTAATAACAATTTTAGATTCTGCAGCATGCGTCGATCGGTTCGCAATTTTTTCTGAAGCGAATTTCGCGCCACATAATCAAAACCAATGTTCTCGGTGAATGTTTATAGTATTTGACACGTCGTCTACCACACTGCGTTACTTACTGTATTTGCTTCTATGCACTATACACTTAAGTTTGTATCACGTGACAGGTTACGGACATCTGGCTCCATACACAAGCTTGGGTCGGTTGGTTACGATTACTTACGCCATGGTTGGTATTCCCCTCACCCTCCTCTGCCTGTCGAACGTTGGACAATTCCTCGGCGGGTTTTTCGCAATCATTTATCGCATCTTTATTAGTAACTTTTTTAGTCTTTTGGCGCGAATATTCTTACCGCGCAAATCCGCATTTAGTAAGAATATCGGCAGACGCCTGGTATTGGAGAGCATGCGCGCTGACAAGGAAGTGACGGAACAACGCACCGAAGAGTTTCCGTTAAACGATATCGACCAATCCGACGTGGAAATGGCGTCAAGCGTCGACCAATCACAGCGAGCGACTACTGACACATTGATAACCATCAAAAACGACGATGCACACAACGATGCCACTCATTTCAGTTATGTTCTGCAGCAAACAGAGGAAGATTTTATTCCATCCCGCCTAGAAAACAACTCACGGAAATCGAAAGCTGTAATTTTTTGCGCTAAGAACGATGAAAAGACAAGTAGAGCGCCAGATACGGATACCGACAAAGTAAAGCGCTTTCGCAAAAGGCGGTTGTCTGGCCGAAGTAGATACAAAGCTCTGAAAAGACTCGCGTCGATTCCGATATCGATGGCGGTGGTGGTGATTGTTTTGTACATTATGTGCGGCGCTGTGTTGTTTACCGTGTGGGAGAAAGACTGGGATTATCTGATCGGTTTGTACTTTTGCTTCATCACGCTAACGACCATCGGATTCGGTGACTACGTACCGGGTATCACGGGACAATCACGTGAGAGCCAGGAGAAGCGAATCCTTTGCGTTCTGTATCTCCTTATCGGACTTGCTCTAATCGCCATGTGCTTCCACCTCGTACAACAGGAAGTGCGCGTAAAGCTGAGGCGAGCGGCTGTGAAACTAGGAATAGAGCGCGAAAACGCCGACAGCGAAAAAACGCAATGATCGAGCTGACATTAAATATACGCGCCTATCACACTTTTTCTGAGCCATGAGATATTTGTCAAAGGGGAGAAACTGTTGGGGTTTTTCCCGTTAAAATACAGGCATTCGTTAATTGAAAAAAATCTTAGTTTGGGAAGTAATATTTAAAACCTTCGCAATCACAAGAATTAACACGAATAAGAGCCATTATCATAAAGTAACGTGAAATGCACAGAATCAAGGCATACAAAATATATATCGTAATTTACCATGCATCACGTATAATATGTATTTATGTAACAACTACTTCGTCCTGTCTATGTAAACAAACCCAGTATGTTGATTTGTATTTGATTACATCTACTAATATATACAAGAGCATACCTTAACCGATGTAATCATGCCTGCATAAAGTACGGGTAAGTTAATGAGTTATAGATATGAAATCGTGATATGAGTAAAATACAGGACATCTGCATGAATTTATTAAAAACGACTATATGAGTAATATAATCCATTTTCTATCATGACTATGGTATAAACCAGGCTATGTCAAGGCCACCGATCTCTCTCGTCGACAGTGACAGCGGTTCATATCACATATTATTTACGTGGCAATGGAAGATTGGCGACTCTGACTCAGCGGCATGAGGCTGTAGTCATTCTGATCAACAAGTGGCCCACATCGGAGAGGCGTGCTCGCTAAGCCGTTAAAGGTACCGTGAGTTCGGATCCGGGTGTGGTGACGTTGGATGACGTGACCGATTCCTGGCCACTTTCGACCGAATTCCGCCGAATACGTGTATAGTATATAACATAATAATCACTTTTATTAGGTATAATACCAATGGAATTTTATACACATGATAAATAATAAATAATAATAAATAGGTTACTTAATATCCCGCTCTATGCCACGAGAACGTGCTCTAAGAGCGGTTCACAG
>WURV02091885.1:0-20403 GCA_011762755.2 Epimenia babai | reverse complement strand
TATTGATGTAAAGTGTGTTAGACAGCGTTGCTAATAGTGCACTTTAAATCAAATATATTTCATTTCATTTCATATTTTTACCGGAAAAAAATCGATTCCCATTTTTATTGCTGAGGCACATTAAACAGCGATGTCGAAATGTCTTAAGAACTTTCACGCAACATGACTTTCCAGCAGAGTAGACGATCACACACCATGAAGACGAAAAACATGCGGCGTCCATCTGAAATCTGCGGTCTGAACGAATGCGTAATAAGATCGACATCCAATTTCTCTGCTTGCATCCGCACCGCAGTTCAATGATATGATAAATATAATTTCAATTTAAGCATTCGTGTGACAAAAAAAAACTTAGGCGCGTTCGTGATTCTTTATCAAGCAATGTAAGTATAATCATAACGCGGATTTTTATGCATATGTATTAAACTGATTACAAAGTAGACACAGCTCAATGAACATAAAAGGAAGGATGCATGCGCAAAAAGAAACCATGTGGCAAACTATATCGTATACAATAGCGTTCGAAATAAGGACGATAGTTATTAGATCATTGAGTGGTTTTGCTTATGAATTTCAGCATCGGGGCGTCGCTGGACTTCGACCTTGCGACGGCACAGCACACCCCTCTGTCTGCTGATCGTCTGCGCGTGATGAGTGCGTACAACGTGCCTATCTACCAGGCGGCATCATTCGGGACGTTGTTTCAGTTCAGCGAGAAAACGTTAAACGACGTGACTAATTATCTCACCAATTTACCATCATCCATGTGAGTCGCACTCGGCTGTGATACTGAAATTTCCGTCATTGGCTCGTCTTAAATACCACGATGAAGAAAAACAGAGTAGCATATTATTTTACACGTCTAGTTATGGCTCTGGGCAATCCATACTCCGTAGTAGTACTCGTACTCCTGTAGAATTAAATAAACCCTTATAGAAACCGACCGTCGACGGCTACCGATATAGGAGAGGATGCACACGGCAGACTATATATCTGGGGTTTCTCTCCCGCTGATAATAAATAATATCAGCACTTTTATCCATTTGTCACTGCCACTACCGGTTTCTATTATTATTACTCTCTCGCACATCCTTCTTTTCCTAGTCGTCCTTTAACTTATTTCCATGCGACCTTGAATTATACTCCATACCTGGGTTCATCAGCTATCTTTTAGTATTATTACCTAGATATTTTACCCTCACCCTCTCTATTCATCTCTATTATATCTCATATACGAGTTCTCCTTCCCAGCCTTTAGTTTTACTGTCTTCAGGTGTATGTTTACTAATCTGTTCCTGACTCCTCTTTTCCTTGTTAATTAAGCGTGTATCCAGAGTAAAAAAACAATTGAAAATCCAAGCATAATATATCATTGGCCATCATCAAATAATGCATGGTGCATGATATCGAAAATAGGAAACTTTAATGGGACTACCCCACGAAGATGTCACATATCCATTGTGACTTTAAATTATGGGTTGGAAACCTCAAAGCGTGAAACTCAGTTCACAATATGATATAAAATACTATATATATAATATATATTATATGTATATATTTATATTTATATAAACAAATGTGACATTCTTGGGTCTTACAGAGATTGCGTGCCAGTTTGGGCTAAAAGAATAAACGTGAAAGAGATTCTTATACATTATTTGTATTCTTCTTATAATTTGTGCCATTTTTCAAAGAGATAGAGACCAGGAAAGTAGCCGAAGCTAGGTTATATATCACGATGCAAAATTTGATTACTATCTGTTAGAACATTCTTCATCAGGTGAATGATGGAACATCTGTGTGAATCTAGCTATATATAGGGTAGATGTGAGAATGTTGAAGAATGATGAATAATGTTCTGATGAAGAACCATTATGAAGAATGTTCTAACATTCGAAAGCTTGTGATCTATATCTCCGCAGTGAGCCATAAAGGTGTTACCACTTTATTTGCTTATAAGTCTATAATAGTTATCTAAGACTTTAATAGTCATTATAAGACTATAATGGTAATGTAAGACTATAATAGTAATCTGAGTCTGTGATAGTAATCTAAGACTTCAAGAGTAATCTAATCACTATCATCAGTCATCATCAGTCTTCATCAGTCTTCATCAGTCATCATCAGTCATCATCAGCCATCATCAGCCATCATCAGTCTTCATCAGCCATCATCAGCCTTCATCAGTCATCATCAGTCTTCATCAGTCATCATCAGTCATCATCAGTCATCATCAGTCATCATCAGCCATCATCAGCCATCATCAGCCATCATCAGTCTTCATCAGTCATCATCAGTCATCATCAGCCATCATCAGCCATCATCAGCCACCATCAGTCTTCATCAGTCATCATCAGCCATCATCAGTCATCATCAGCCATCATCAGCCATCATCAGTCATCATCAGCCATCATCAGCCATCATCAGCCATCATCAGCCATCATCAGTCATCATCAGTCATCATCAGTCATCATCAGCCATCATCAGCCATCATCAGCCATCATCAGTCATCATCAGCCATCATCAGCCATCATCAGTCATCACCAGCCATCATCAGTCATCATCAGCCATCATCAGCCATCATCAGCCATCATCAGTCATCATCACTCATCATCAGCCATCATCAGCCATCATCAGCCATCATCACTCATCATCAGCCATCATCACTCATCATCAGCCATCATCACTCATCATCAGCCATCATCAGCCATCATCAGCCATCATCAGTCCTCATCAGTCCTCATCAGCCATCATCAGTCCTCATCAGCCATATATACGTTATCGATGGTCACCGTGACCTGACGCTGGACACCGGTCACTTCGGTCACTCCAGACGGAACATCGGCTGGGCATCGACGTGTAACTCGGTCGGTCAGACGGCCGGCTATTTCCTCGGCAACGTCTTGTTTCTCGCGCTCGAGTCGGCTGACTTCTGTAATACGTACCTCCGTTCCAGCCCTCACCCTCACGGCATCGTCACCCTCCCCAGTCAGTACTTCCCTAGTGAACCATTCACTTAGATAATGTACTTAAGTAAATCTAGTATCCCATCTGAAATAAAGTTTTACGAGATTCATTCCTGAAAAATTTACTCCTTTAATCATTGAAATGAATATCAGTGTATATACAAATATGTATAACAACATATGTATATATGCATGTATATATATGTACATGTCTACATATGTTTATCACATATCAGCATATGTATGTCCCTATGCTCACATATGTATATCTTCTTATCCACATATGTATATTCACATATTTACCTATATAATATATACAGTAAAACCTGTAGTAAGCGACCGTCCGCGGGACCGGCGTAAAACGGTCACTTAAGACAGGTGGTCGCTTAATACAGTGAGTGTACTGATATACCGAAAACGTTCGGGACCGCTGAAAGGCGGTCGCTTAAGACGAGTGGTCGCTGTATACGGGTGGTCGTTAGAGCAGGTTTCACTGTATATATATATATATATACATACGTGTAGCCACATATCCAGATACGTATGTCCTCATATCCACACATGTATATCCAATTACATTTAATGCTTGATTGTGATATTTGTGTATGTAACACTAAATTCACCTCATATTATTGTTTATCATTTTCACTGACGGATTTCCTACATGACATGCGGTCATATTAAAGTTGTGTGTTAATGTGGCCCACTGACCCCCGCGATCTACACTCACTGTGGCTAGATGATATCACATGATATCCGTGACACATAAGTATATCTCTGTCTCTTTCACGTTATGGGACCTAAACTGTTCAACAGCCTCCCTGCCGATATTAAATCTCTATCATCACTTTCCTTATTTAAAAACAGGCTTAAAACAGATTTGTTTAGCAACTCTTACTAGGTGACTTATCCCGATTGATCTCAGGGGCTAAGGAAGAATTTTTAATATTGTATCTATCGGTTATTTTATTGCTACTGTGATTGTGAATTTTATTTTGATCTAACATTTGCCTCTTAGACTATATTACAATTTTAGTGTGTATGCAAATTTATATTCATGTTATACTCTACACAATTACTGTAAAGTGTCACTGAAAATGCATATTAAGAGTGGCACTCTAAATCAACTCGTTCATTATTATTACTATATAAGTATATTTTTATTTTTATATAAGTGAAGACACGGCGGACTCTATATAATGATATCGCATGATATCAGATGATATCGACACGAGTGATGCCACGGCCGGATATTTCAGGTTTCCTCATGTTTTGGGGTGTGGTTTTTATCGTCACGACAACGGTCGTCTTTCTCTATAAGCGCGAACTACGTGACCCAGAAGTTGACCCCGAGCAGGGAATTATCGACACATACAGGCAGCTGTTTTCTGTGGTCAAACTGCCCGCTGTCCGATCTTATGCTTTAATCTTGTTGACCAGTAGGGTAAGTTGTCTAACTTTACTGTTCTGCTATACCTTTACTTTCTCGTTACATATTTACCTGTGCTGCCCATTCCTTTACTTTCTTGTTACATATTTACCTGTTCTGCTATACCTTTACTTTATCGGTACATATTTACCTGTTCTGCTATACCTTTACTTTATCGGTACATATTTACCTGTGCTGCCCATTCCTTTACTTTCTTGTTACATATTTACCTGTTCTGCTATACCTTTACTTTCTCGTTACATATTTTCCTGTGCTGCCACGTACATTCCACTGGTACAATTTATGCCTAAGTCAACTGAACCATAAAAGGAAAGTGCGACATTGATATACCCCACTTGCGCGGCCCGTCAACTGACGGTTTATAACGAGTTATTGGGGAAGGTGGCTCTAACAGGCACCAGAACGCTCCTCACAAATTTATTTTCTCAGTGTGTATATTACTTCCTGTTACCAGAAATATTTGAGTACCTTGCTCAAAGATACGACGGAAAAACTCCGAAAAACTTTATTTGTATGAATACTTTATTTTATTTGCATGAATTTTATTATATTAGCCGGATGGTTATAATAATTTTATTGGCATCAAAATTATGTTGTTTTATCTTTTACTGTCATATGAATACTAACTAGTTTAACAATTGTAACAATTTTCTAACAATGTTACTAATTTTCAATCGTGACTTTCAGGGTTTCCGGTATTTTTATCATTGTAAACCACCTGAGAACATCATTGCCGATGGTTCAGGTGGTATATAAATTCTATTATTATTTTATTATTATTATTTAAAACTCAATTGATAATACCGGGCATTCGAACCTTCCACCTTCTGGTTTATAGGCCCGGTGCTATATCAAATGAGCTATCCTGT
This sequence comes from Epimenia babai, assembly GCA_011762755.2. Lineage (NCBI taxonomy): Eukaryota > Metazoa > Mollusca > Solenogastres > Cavibelonia > Epimeniidae > Epimenia > Epimenia babai. The sequence goes on along the minus strand of WURV02091885.1, from coordinate 15,118 downwards.
TACCAATGTTAAAATACCCATGAAGCTAAGAATATAATCCGTCATTTATCTCTACATGACTGTAGTCGACGCCGTTTCCAGTAGACACTTAATCTGGAGATGCTTCCGCATCTGCCTCTAATATTACCGCGAACCTGCGTTTTTCCGTACAGCTCGGTTTCGCCGCGGCGGACTCCTTGACGTCGCTCAAAATCATTGAAGCGGGAATGCCTAAACAGCGCTTGGCGATGTTCGTCGTGCCCATGGTTCCACTACAGATGGTGTTACCCATAATCCTCAGCAAGTACACGAGCGGGCCACGACCAATGAGTGTCTTTATTAAGGCCTATCCCTTCAGGTAGGCTTGCTTTAATGTTTCTACTTGCGTTCTTCGCCCACGTAGGAATATTGTACTTCACCGAATTGTCCTTCATCGTACGTTTTAATTCTACCAAACACCATTATCATGATGTCCCTTTAATGATTCAGCTATCTGATTGTGTGAGAGGCCAGGTAGCATAGTGATTAGAGCAGCATTTAACTTTAAATCCATACAAACCCGGTTCAATTCAGCTCTACTCGGTATACTTACTGCCGTTTTTCGGGCAGAAGGCATGTTAAACCTCTGTGCCCTTACAGTGTGGTTCACTCAGTGGTACAGTATTTCCCTCTGACATTACTGTGTTTCAGATGCCTTATGAATAGTCTCGGTGTCACCTCCTCGCTATGTCATCGTCTCATTGTAAATAACCATTATATCACGGACTTAGCGGATTGTCCCACGTATGTAGCCCGTATGTAGACGTTAGGAACCAGGGACGTGAATGGAATCCGCTCAATTGTCTGACAATGCGCAGTGGTTTTCTCCCACCCTCTATAAGTGAAGCTTGTCTATTTGTTATGTTAGCTAGATACGTTAGCTAGCTTTATAGAAGGCCACAAATGGCCGAGACAACAATTTCCCGTCGCACTCGGCCGATCTGAATAAATTAACTACTTACTAAATCGGATTCTCTCCCGTTTCTGATGGAGATCCATCTGCACCTTTCTATGTTTCTCATTCTCTTCGTTCTTCAGTCGATGGACACATGATGCCGCTCTGGTTTCATCGCACCGAGTAAATGCAAACCGTAGACGCAGCGTCGTGGTTCGATCGCGTGTTTATTGTTTTATTGTATTGTGTCAGATTATGCCTCGGTCTACTGTACATGGTCGGAGTCTGGCTAGCGTTTCACGTCCAGACGAGCCCGGGAGAGTTCCCCTTTTATTATTACGCCTTCATGCTCTCCGTTTACGCCCTCCACCAGGTACGTAACAGTCTCGCACCGAGAAGTAACCATCTCACTACCAGTTAACTAACCATCTTTCACTGTGCATATAACCATCTCATACGAGGTACATAACCATGCCACATCAGGTATATAACCACCCCGCACTACATACTCAACCATCTTAACACAAGGTGGACGACTATTCTACCTTAGGTACATAACCATTGCGCCGTAGCTATCTAACCATCTTACCCCAAGTCGATAACCATCCCGCGCCACCATACATGTTACCATACAGCACCAAGTACAATAGCTTCCTGCACCAAGTATGTAACAATCCACCACCAGGTACATAACCATTTCGTAACCTCGGGAAATAAATGTAACCAGTCGATGTAACCACTCGATGTAGCATTTCAGTACCATTTCGTTTACACCGTACATCCAGCGAGAATATTGCTTGTATGTTTGTTTGTTTGAATGTGGCAGGTGTTTGTCATGGCGATGTTTGTCTCTCTCATGGCGTTCAATGCTAAAGTCAGTGACCCCGTCATCGGTGGCAGCTACATGACTCTTCTCAATACACTCAGTAATCTAGGTCAGTGACACAATTATGATGATTCAGTTATCTAGGTCAGTGACACAGTGACAAGAAATTCATTTATCACTATACACTCTGGGATATAACTGTATAACTCTGGTTAATATCAATGTCCGTTATGATCTCATCATTACAGATTCAGCATGAAAAGTTATGAATACAACAAAAGACGTCTGTCATCAACAAAAGATCAAAGTCAGTTCCTTACAGCCCAACAGCATCGGTGTTAATCCCATGATCAAACACCCAGCTAGTTTTTAATATTACTTTACTGTTTATTTGTGGCTTTTATTTTGTTTGTTGTTATCACAAACGACGTTAGTTGCATAAAAAAAATCGGCCTCTTCTTGTGAGGGAAGATTTTTCACTGAAATATTATACGTACATTTTTTCGGCTAAAAGTTTTGGTTGATAGAAAAAATTTCCTTAGTCCCAGGCACATGGTAATAACTGGAATTGACTGTATTTCAATCATAATTGATCCAAAGAGTTGGGTTTTTAAGTAGTAAATATAATTTCTTTCTCAAGCATACGCATTAACCGGCTAACCAATGTAAGATTATTACTCAAAGAGTAAGAAATTTTAATAACATAATTAAATGATCCTACTTGTTGCTCTTGAAGAGTAGAGAACTCTGCTGAAGATTTGGGAGACGGTGATGCTTGCGATGATTTCTCTTTTTGTGAATGGTCAGCATCTAACCATCTCTCAGCTCGACGTAAAGCCGACATATCGATGTCGTGGATGGAGGAGTGATCTTGGATCTTTCGTGTCGATACATCGCGTTTCTGACCGGATGAGTTGGACAGCGTTGAGGGTTTCACTACGTTACCGGTAGATGAACCAGATATCTGTCTATCTCGCTCGCTAGACATATTCACCGCGTTACCAGGTAGGGTCACCTCAGACAGGTCTGGAGATCTAATTTTGGGGTATGCAAGAATTGTCGGAACACTCTGAGATTTTATTTCGATGACAAGATCTTCAGATGATAACAACGGCATCATCGACGAGTCAGACTGAAGCAACTTGTCGAAATTGTGATCGACTGCCGAGTTGTAACTGTAACGCGAGAATGGAGAAATGTCTGTCGAGACATTGGTGTCGCCATCATGGTATCGCAGAGGTATGAGCTTCTTAGGATCAACGTTGGTCGTATCGATGATTAGATGCTTCGTCTGCATACCGCCGTCCACTTCTGCTTGATCCACCGACAAGGGAACTGAATCGGGTTTCAGCTGAGTTAAGTCGCTCTCATGTTGGTGAAAGTTGCAGGGCTGATGGAACTGGGATGATATTGTCCTAGTTGAAGAATAATCTGTGGGGACATTACCTGACCCAACAACCTTTTCTGATGCAACAACAATATCGGATGCTATATTTGTATCTGCCCCAACAACATTATCTGATGCAACAACATAATCTGACCCAATAATATTATCGGATGCTACAACTTTATCTGAAGCAACAACAAAAGCTAACTTAAAATCATCTGACCCAAAATTAGTTGACTCGACATTACCTGATCCTACAATATATTTTGACCCAACAACATTATTGGATGCTACAACTTCATTCGACCCAACAACATTATCTGATGCTACAACGTCCTCAGACCCAACAACATACTCTAATCCAATATCATCTGTTTGAACAATATCATCTGACCCAACATCTTCACTGCCACATGCTTCCACTTTGTCATTAAAACCAACGTGAACATCATCAGCTTTTACATCATGCTCAGTAACGACATCAAAAGTACGGGGGGTCCTTTCTCTAATGCTTTTGTCAAATTCTGCAGATTCCACCCATGTGCCGTTTTGTTTACTACAAACCACGGCTTCTCCCGTTTCCAGCATCACACATCTTTGCACATTATCTGACTGAAATGTAACAAGGTAATCCTTATTCTGATTACAATCCTCAGTAATTTCAGCAAGATCGCCGCAAAGCTGATTGCCCGCTAACCCATTTGGACTATCAATTACTTCCTCGGGGTGATCAACTTCTCGTGGATGACCATGATTATCAACATCTCCCATTAAAGTAATAGATTCTTCTCCATCGCCATTATTCTCTACCGCATCTTGCTCATCCAGCAACAAACACACCTTATCTATATCCTGCGATACACCGACATCACCACATGCAAGACTATCTCTACCAATCGCAGCTTCACTATCTGTTTTTTTCGACACGACGAGAATCTCCGAACAACCATCGCTCTCCCTATCAACAACTCTTTCAACCAAAGGATTATCTGCCCTTGCAGGTGAATCACCATCATTCAGAAGCTTCTCCGTTAACATTTCCTCATATTCAACAATATGAGTCAGCGATACAGATGGTTCTTGCTCAAATGAATTTTCACTCACATCTTCACTACAAACAGATGAATGAATATCTTCATCAGTAAGTGCCTTAGCACTAGAATCTCCAACTTCATCTATTTCATCTGGGTGACTTTCATCAAGTTTTCTATCCAAAAAATTTTCAGATCCATATAATTTTTCACTCGCATTCTCCTCATCCATTTGTTCTTGGTCCGCGATGTTGAACTATGATTTTGGATTCGCTGAAAAAAGAAAATAAAATATTAATGTGTTATTTCTCAATTGTACACTTGTTTATTCCCAATATAATAATAATTTCACATATCACAACTTAAATGTTCTCATGCAATACAAATATTTTATACAAACAATATTGAAATAGCTTAATTTTAAAATGATTCTACATTTGATTTTAAGCAACAAAAAGCTGCTCATACATGTATTTTGTTAAGAATAATAAATATTTTCTCCATGGGAATGTCTTTTGGTCACTATAATTAATATTCATCAAAATGATGAAATAAAGAGTTTAAGACAGTACATACGATCTTGTATAATCAGGCACTCTATTTTCAGGCAAACATACGATCGTAGTTATCAATAGCCTCACGGACTACCGGATGCGCTAACCGAATATATCATCTTAATTCCTGTTCATGTTAACCTAACTTAAAATGTCAAGGGCGATAACTGCAAAATCATTAAGGGTGTCTGAAATGAATATTAATGATGTAATTTGTATACACACTTTGATGTATAAATATTTATGAACTTTTTCAACAAAAGCTGACAATGTATATGTAGTATTTTTGAGCAGAAAAACGCCCATGTCCATGTTTATTTGTATGATTTCTAAAGATTTGAATGGTATTGGGAAAAAGTTTTAACATTCAAAATTTTCGAGATCTATTAGTACAATGATCAATAAATCAAACTAGTTTTTCAAATAAAAATTTGGCTTCAATACAATTTCTCACTATATCATCTTCAATTTGATAATTATGTAACGTCATTTGTGACATATGACGACTTGAATTTCTTAGTATTTCGTCGAGATGACAGGTAAGAATTTAGAGAAACAAATTATTTGGCTCAATTACACAAATCCAAAGCTGTGAATATCAACCGGAACCATACTTTTTAATTACTAAATCACTCAATACAAATAGCGAAATCAACACGAAAATATGAGCATGATCGTAGGGGTAAAATGAGTCAAGAGATGATTGCTACGCAAGTTGAGTTAGCGCTGCGAAAAGGATTGATTCAATCATTCATAATTGATTGACATAATCATCATCATCATGATTATCCACTGAAATCATATGGAACGAAAGAAGGAGAATTTATAACTATTTCGTTAAGTGAAATTCTGCACTTACTTAAATGATTATTCGCCTAATTAAATACGAGCATCTTTTGATCATCAGTCCTGGAAACTGCAGTATATCCGACATCAAAGGTACAGGACTGTTTAGTCGTGTCTTCTGCTCAGTTGTTAGGCAACAAAGGGGAATTATCGTTTGCAAATGTAGTTTCGGTTTCAGTTACGTCGGTTTTACTTTTACTTTTATTCCTTAACGTTAATTTACAACGTAAAATCATTTGGTCCTGCTATTTCAATGTATCCAGAGTAGACACCGTGTTTGTTATGATTAAGCTATTATCTTAATATGGCACTTAGTAACAGAAATACTTTCAAATAGATATAGCACATATATGCGTTACGCACTAAAACGAATCGAGAAAAAGTCTAGTTAGCTGAATAGATGTCAGACAACCGACGGCTTACTGAAAACTGATTATTAATTTGTTGTTGCAGTTGTTTGTATTTCATTATAAGATCATATAAGATATATGTAGAATTAAATAAAATTGTTTAAAAAATTAATATAAATAAATTATGTATCGATCTCCGGTTTGTCATCGAATTGCAACGTTTTATTATTTGCATTTATATCCACTATTTGCTGCATCTCAGATGCAAACTCGTACTTACACTATATCGAAAAAGGAATATAATTTCCCTGAAATTCTGGAGACTGATTTAAGGGAGCAGTTTATGCGAGGATCGGGACCTGGTGGGCAAGGTGTCGGTACATCGAGTAACTGCGTACAGCTGAAACATATACCTACCGGGGTGGTGGTTAAGGTTGGAGTTCTTATATTACAGAGTGGTCTATCCAGTCACAACGTCCCTGATCAATCCTCTCCCCTACAAAAACGTCCCCATAACCCAGACGTCCCCTACCAAAACGTCCCTCCACAGAAGTGTAGGTTAAATATGCAAAAGAACACGGGATAGTTATTTGTGTATTGAAACAAAAAGCACCAACCAACACATTTTAATCCTAAGAAAAGAAAATGTGAACTGAGACACATAGGAATACAAAAATTCAATAATGATTTAAACACATGATTGTACTGTGTATAGATAATTAAAGATTAAGGCACAGAAAAATTATAAAACAAAAAATTAAAGAGCCGAGCATGCAGCACTGGCAAGGGCTTGTAAAAATTTCGATGTGCTGATTTCACCTTCATCAAATTGCTGCTATTAGCTGGATATCTTCTGTTGCCTTGTACGATACTGACAGCGTAAGTGGCGACGCAAAGTTCCGTCTCGCATCAACGCCATCTGCATGTACACGAAAGAGGCAACTAAAAATCTAAAACTGCCTAAAATAGCTGTATGAGTAGGTACAGCTGTACGTTGCTTTGGCAACCAAACAACTTATTAACAACTTAAACACCAGCACAATATCCACCCAAAGCGGGTACGCTATTCAATGCATGCGTGAGCAATTGACATTTGCTCTATGGAATTAGCAATACAAAGGTAATACACGAATGATCAACAAAGTGACACTCATCGATTTCAAAGAAATATAACAGTGCCGCGTATCAAAGTGCGGCATTTATTACCCCGGCATTTTGTCACTAGTAATAATCAACTGGGCCACATTGTGGTAGTAAGACGTTTGGGCAGGGGAATATATCTTAGTAGGGGGCGTTGTGGTAGGGGAGCGTTTTGGTAGGGGACATTTTCACCTTATTCGGTCTATAAGTCCTAATACTGTGCCCATATAATTACTCGAATTGTTAACCTTTAGCCATCACTTGGGTCAGTGTATACACTATCGTGATCTCTGAATAAATAGTACGCCTCCGTGTTCAGTGTGACCATTTCCTGGGCAATGCCTGTGTTAAAGTCGCACAAGCCTGATGCGCATATTCTTTTGAGGCATCAATTATGTCATACCGGTGAAGAGCTTGCCATATTAGCAATTTCGTATAATACGAAAAGTCAAGTTAACACCATATTGACTAAATAAGATTATGATTAGCACAAGCTTTCTTGTACAAGTAGGCCTATATTTCATCAGGTGCAATGAGTGTGGGTGGTGACACACGCTGATTATATACTGGAACAGGAGAATGGCAGAGAAAACATCAAGGCTATGTAGATACAAACATTCACTGTGCAAATAATGGAAAAATCCAATAAGCCATTAAACCAAGCCAAGGAGGCACCCAAGGAAGCAACTAGCTAGCCTGATAACACAAAGGGGAGTATGAAACAAACTAGAAATGAACTTTTGATGGACCAGTAAACCAAGATTCTCTCAATTTAGATAAGTTGGGATTAATACAGGAATCCTGATTTATATACGACGATGGTGCGGCGAATTTCCGGTTGAGTGTATGAAATTCTCTCAACAGAACATTGCCAGTAAAGTCGATATTGGGCATGAGTGCGAGGAATTACCTACACTTCTAACACAAAAGCACAGTTAATGGTTGTAGATATGATGAAGTTTTATTCACCAACATTCTTAAAAATGCCACTAATTCATTTCTAACCATTCAAGATATCGTTGCTGAGAACTAATGTTTGCTGATAAGAATTGACGGCTAATTTCTTTATTGCCTACGTAATACACTGTTCGAGTTATCAAAATATACCCAATTTCATTGAAAGTTTGTAATATTCTTTCGGAATACCATCTGAATGCTTTTGATAACTATAATACTTTTTTCATTAAGGTCCACGATACGAGATCGTTGCAACAAAACAGGAAAATTGCACGGGAGCGGATGAGGGAACATGTCGACCGACATATCAATGGTGATCGCAGTTACTTTTCGCAGATCGTCAAAGAAAAACAACAAAATCGCGCAGATAAACGTGCTAAAACAACCAAGAAATTGGAAATGAAGAAACAGTTACGAGAACTTCTGAATAACAATGAGGCCTGAAACAAAATGGACGTAGGGGTTATGTTAAGTGCCATTTAATGCCAAGGCACTGTAGGTGACACCCTTCAATCAGTTTTACATAGACTTTCGGCACATTGCTGACTAATGACTTATTAAAGTCCCCGTCATAATGTAATAATGAAGTATATTTTGAGAAGAAGAATATACGTGAAACATAAAATATTGGCACATGCATATGCCTATATGCATAAATTGAGTTTCATTGTGACAGATTTCAGTAGGCCTACTTTAAATCGAACATTTCCGTTTATCTCCAACATTGTATCCATGGTACATTTGGCACATGGTACAGTAATTGAATTGACACAAACATATATCTGTCGTTTGTTGATTTGAATCATTAGTGTCAGCGATGTCAAAAACGATGATGTCTCGATCGATTATATTTAGAGCTACGCATCTCAGCAATTGACACATTGTATGTAAATCTTCTGGATGCAGCAGGGCATTAATACGTTTTTGAGATTTGAGATTTGATTGAGTATAAATTTAAGGACGCCAAAATCGTTATTCTGGTCTCAGTTTGTAAGTTGTAACTAGACCTCCCACAGTTATAATGTATTTTTTATTTCGAATAATTTAAAATAGCATTTGTTGAGGCAACCTAATTTAGCACTTGTTGGTATAATACGTGCATAAATTACTTCACGGGTGACATTATTTACTCTGGCAGCAGTAATGATATAACACTCTATGTAGCAACCATGTAAGTCTGTTGACGTAAACGCGGAGAAGTTGTAACGCAAGTGAGTCCTGAATGTGTCAGCATTGTATCCGTGAGTAGAACAGAGCCATTATGTTACCAGATCACAGTATGTGGTACTGGATCTACCTAAATGATGCAGTGACCAGACGACACATAGATCCGACGACCTAACTAAAATTATTTTCTGAACTTTTGTTGGGTTTTGAGATTGCTGTAATTTGATAATTTTTTCATTTTCTTTGGAGATTTCCACAATATTTAGGTTCAAGATAGCGCAACACTTATTGGCATCTGCTTTTGTTCATTCTTGGGAGAGGTATATTGTGCTTGGTAATAGATGATTCGCCTTTAATGCAGGTTGACGCAGGAAATAAACGTTCGCAGTCTGGAAACTGTACAATGACATTAATGACAGTTTGAAACGTTATCAACACGAGATACACGCTAAGAGGCCTGATTGATTATCCTAAATACTACAAGTTTTTAATGAAATGAAATTTCTTTGAAGTGTATTATTAGTTAACCTGTCCAAAGGATGAGACATATTGACGTGATACCTTTCAGCGTAGACCACACCTACTATCATGCGTTCTCGGAGTTTCTGATCAGCGTCTCTGTGTAACAACAGTTACCATTCATTCATTTTACACACGGAATTTCCTTGATCGCCCGGTAACATAAGCATAAATTGTATAAGTAGCAGCTGTTCGCAACCGTGTTTACTACACCCAGTTAACATTAACGAGTAGCCACTAGTGCAGTGGTTCAGTACAGCTATGTACACGATATCCACTACCATCGTCCAGTTCACAATTATCACGTTCCTAACCTTACGCTCTCATATACAAGGTTTATTAATAAATTCCCCCCATAGTCGGTGAGTAGTGCATGTTTTTATGCTATTTCAGTTGGTAATCTCCCGTAAGTCGTTCTTATTGTATGGCGATGTTGTCACTAAGTACCTTTGTTTTGTCATAAATTGCCTTAGCATTACCATACCTTCTTGTCCTTTGAGATACGGAATACACACCTGTATCCCTTTTTCTTTACACTGTAATCTCGGTATAGTCGTTACTTCGCGTTGTTTCTTTGTTCTCATTACCTTGAAGCATTAGCCTCTCTCCTCAATATCTTTAAGTTGCTTTCCAATGCAATCTCATGACCTTTTAGTTTCGTTTGCCCAGTCCGCTGTTATTCATCTAGTAGACCTTAATTTTTATTTGAAGCTTTGCTGCCTCCATGCCAACCTTCGTGTCTGTCTCCTTATCGCCATCTCACCATGCCTCAGAGCGGAATCGAAACATAAAGAATGCAGGGTTTTACTGCTAGTTTATCGTAGTAAATGTCGGCGCACTCAATATTTATTCTTATAGACTTGCGATAACACGCTTCATTATGAAGAGCAAAACTAACATTTTCTAGACTCACTGAGATAAGTATTAACTCGATCGTCGTACACAATAATACAGAGTCGGGTGTAATTGGTAGATGATGGAAACACGAAAAATATACTGTAGTGTGTAGATAGCACCTACTTATTACACCTTACGTAGTATACCTGTATAGTTCTTTTCTTTTCGGCTGTTCCCTTCAGGGGTCGCAACAACGATTTTTTCATTCCCTAACGCCTTACTTCTTCATCTCCTTTTGCGACCCCGACCACCCGCAAGTCATCCATCTCTCGTGACGTCCATCCGTTCAAATTTCTTTGGCTTCCCACTCTCCTCCCTGCCAGATCCATACTCGACATCCATCTCAATATGTAATTCTTGATGATAATATCAAATTTATATATCTTATCGCAGCTGGCTGTTATTTGGCAGATATTGGCTTTGGGTTGGTCTCATCGATTTTTTTTTTGGTATCGTCATCGCAGCTAAGTAAAATAACTTCTGTCAATGTTCGTATTTTATTCTTAAATCTTCTCAAGAACCGCTTATCGCATGGGTCTGCTATTTGGAAAATGCTATCATTGGGTTGGTCTATTTTAGGTTTCTTAATGGTATCGTCATCACAACTAGGGGAAGTAACTTATGCCGATGTATGTATTTTTTTCAAAAAATCTCAAGAACGAATCCGCAGAAATTTGGAATGGAAGATCTTGTTAAGGGTGGGCTAAAAAATTGGAGCGGTGGTCAGTTTGACCTTGAGAGAATCAAAGGCATTTTGGCACTCTTCTGTCTGCTTGATTCGCGTGTCTTTATGCAAGAGGTCAGTGAGGGGAACAATGGCATTAGAGTAATTTTTAACAAACTTTTCTATAATGATTGGTAAGTCCAAGAGAGCTTTTGGCTCTCTTTACCGCTTTTAGTCTAGAGTAGTCGCTTACTGCATTTTCTTTATAGAGAGATCTGGCGATGAACCATAACCAGATATCATGTGACCTTGAAAACGGAGTTCTGTGCGAACAAATAAACATTTTTCGGGCTTAAATGTAAGGTCATCATTTTCCATTCGAGTGATACCTTCTTGCCAGGGACGTAGATGGAAACTGTCAGACATAATCAACAAGTCATCAATGTAAAAGAACAGTCTTGCCTATAAGACCCCAGAGAACATTATTCACAATTATTTGAAACGAGGACGCGTTTTTAAGGCCCGTAGTTGATAGTTTCACTCTGAGGTCGGTGATTAAAGTGTATTGTCCTCTCTGAGGTCAGTGATTAAAGTGTATGCAGCTGAACGAGTTAGACGACCTGGGTTACGGAGAGATACCAGATCATAAAGGTATGAGGGGGAGGGGTGTCAGAGATGAGTTTTATCCGACAACACTAGAAGACCCACATGAGCAGACGATATTACAGACTCCCACAGACCATAGATGCATTCGTAGGTGAAGATCAAGAGCTTGAAGACGACAATTCTCCAATGAAATTGGAGCCAATGCAGTTGATATATTGGATAAGCTGGGATGTCTTATAACAAGGCATTGCCGCTATAAGGACGGAAGGTGTTTACTAATCCTCTCCACTTTCTAGTCAAGTGTCTCTACTCGAGCTCTCTTCATCCCTGGCACGATAACCGATATTCCATGCCGATTGCGTACAGTTCGTGTAGAAATTTGACCGTCTTTCCGCCACATGGATTGTAAGACCTTACTACTGGCAAAACGATATCTTCGCACGAATTTTCTGAGGCGTCTGTCATCGCGTTCGTTCGTTTTCTTGGCCTTCCGCAGCTTGCGCGATGTTTTACGTCACTGGCCTCCTTATACTTGGTGATCAGTCTACCAATAACACCGCGATCATAGCCCACCTCGCGATTGATCGCACGTTTAGCCATGACATTGTCCTGCATCCTTCTAATTCGCCATCTTTGTCTAATCGATGTTTTAATGTAAGCCATAGTTGTTAATACATACTTTTGAATGAATATGGTGTTGCAATAACAAATTGAGGTTAGTTTTTTATGCAGAGAGCACTGACTTGGGAGAATGCATACTGGGATTTGACAACACTTTTGTCCTGTCACGGTACTGTTGTGAGCTTACACGTTACGTAGGCTTCACAATTTGTGGCCTAAAAATATGTAATGACTAATGCCTATTAACACTAAAATATGTCATACATTGTAAATTTATATACCATCTGATAAAACGTATGGGGTGGGGTTAACTTTTCCCTAAGAATACATTACGGTACTATGCGCCGTTCCTTAAAGTAATGAAAACTGTGTAAATATTGAAATATTGCATTACAAGGTCGGCGCCTAACCAAATATAGTCGTAGGTATGTTTATGACTACGCGTTTTGCGCACAGATCACCGACGGTTAGTTTGGATCGTTCAGATTGGTATGATTTTTTTCACTTCTTTGTGAATGCATAGACAAGTGATATAGTATAATATTTAAATATAATACAATAATTTATAATTCCATTACGGCATTTACTCGAAGATAAGTATTTTTCAGTTTAGTATAGTTATCATTTCAACGTTAACGTTTTCTCAAGAATTCTCTCGGTACATTTATGTATTTCTAGAGCGTAATTTTTTGTTTTGTAATTTACTGTAATGATTCGTGACTTGACTCATTGCCATCCTTGTTGGTCCTCATTCGAGTGCCCGAATCAAAGAGCATTGTATTATTGAGGTTTGAAGTTAATTTGGCGGCTCTCGGACGCGTACGCCTCGTAAAATCCCCGCAAATGTCAGTATTTGGAGCGGGACAGTTCGCGTAGTGGTTACAATTTCGGATTTTAATCTCAAAAACTGCATTTTGCCCGCTCTATTCTGTATACAACCTGTGGCCTTTTTCCGGAGAAAAACAGTAACACTCACTAAACTCATCTGTTCATGAGGCTTTGGCTAGGGCGGTTATGTAAAATGTGTGCTTAATATGCTCTCTGGATGACGTCTATCGCTCTAACCCATTCTGTGTCTCGTCATCACGTTGTAAATGTTTTATTTTTCATTTTGTATTTTAATGATATAATGTTATATAATTTATGTGTTATTTTATATTTCTTATGGGGTGCGTCGTAACCACGAAACGTCGTAGGTCGCGACCGTCGTAAACCGAGGATTACCCATAATTACAAACTATTGCTTATTTAGAGGAGTGGCATATGTAGGCTGTCCGTGGGCACTTGGAAAGTGGCCAGTGGCGTGAATAGAATGGACGATGGTCAACTGTTTGCTGCTTACAATCACGACGATTTTTCACGACGTTTTCCACGCCGTTAACAGAGGCTAATCCGTTATCGTGTTAACTATATGCTACCCTTCTAAATGACCATTAATTAACGACTGCATCATCCCCAGCCTGTTACTTACATACGCCATTATTTGGTAAACAATATTACCAAAAGTAGGAGATACTACACACTTCGCGATGCAATAACAATTTCTATACATGTATGTAAATGTAGTTATTCACGCCCTTTCACCGGATCAAAAGGTACCGTCTAAAAAAGTTCTGGAAACCCTGATTACACAACTACACTCAAGCTTTTCTATGGACATGTATCATATTATTTTTCTTTATAAAAACTCGTTATGGGCTATAAGGTATTTCTCTATAGATGTGTTAACTCAATTCGAGCACATCTCATTTTTGTAGATTGTATTGTATGCGAGTTCAAGAATATGAAATTTTGAAGACAGACGAATTGGTGACATTTTCTCTCTGGGTTCGATATCCCTAGTGGGTTCGTGAATCTGTCGTTAACTATGAAAACTGCAGTAACATCGTGTATTAATACAGATATCCGTATCCTGTCTCTGTCACCGATACCCGTTGAGATCGCCCCAAATTATACATAGACTGCTATAGTTGGCATCGGCCTAAGAAATATCGTGATATTTAATTCACGTTTATCCAAAAGATTAATACAGTACGGTTTATACTTTAAAAATATACGATGTCACTCAACCAAAGTTTTGGTATTATAATTATTATAATTATAATATAGCACACTATCCCCGATTATAAATTTGCTTATTTTTGAGGTGGATTCTCTAGCGCGTTTAAAGTTCGACGCAGTACTGTAGGTTGTAACGTCGAAATACTGATTCTGGTAGTCTATAGCTACAAGTACACGCAAGCACACGCACGCAGGCACACACACACACGCACAAGTAAATGACAGTAGGCTTTCATAATGAAGTCCCGTATTTGCACACCACGAGTAAGCTTATAGAATAAACATTGAATTAAATCTAGAGAGCAAATATTTGAGTAACTGGCAACAAAACGTACCAAATATTGACACTATTACTCAAAGTTCATCGTGACAATGTTTTATTCAATTAACAGTCGTTTGCTGCCGCTATAAGGCATAAAATACAGTCGTATAGTCATAATTATCTTATGGATGATGGGTTGAAAGTTCGATAATTAGCAAAGTAATTTTGATCTTGATTTTGATTGCGTCATAAAATAAAAAAATTGTTTTACTTATAATCTATATCCTATATACTACTCAAAACTTATTAAGGATCAC
>WURV02091774.1:0-20404 GCA_011762755.2 Epimenia babai | reverse complement strand
ATAAATTTAATTCCATATTTATGACATTTGGCTTATAACGTATTTATATAAAATATGAAAATTTGGTGAAGCGAGTTGGCTTGAAATATTTCTAGGGTCCTATCACATTCAATCCCTTTATCTGTCATACCAGTAAGCTTTCACACCCAATTATCTCGCTCTATCACAGCCCAGAGTAAAAAACAATTCACACATCTTAGCCTGGCTTTTCCTTTACTGGGCCTCATCTTTTTATAATATCTTAGATATACAAAGTATATTTTACTTACATATAAAATGTAATATTTTATATTAGTATATATAGTTGTAAGTACTGGACAACTAAATATCTCCTTTAAACTGTGAGATAACTATAATAGGATAATAAATCTACCAAATGCATATAATTTATGTGAATTTAGTCATTGTGTTGTGTATACTGTATAACAGTTCTTTTTATGATGCTCAAGTATCTTGGTTGATTAAAAACCTTTCAAATCTGGGGGTAGTCACTAATAAGCTTGTCTTCTATTGCCTTCCTTGGTAATTGTTGTGTAGGCCATTTTTGGCCCTTTACAATGCTAGCTTATATGGTTAGCATGACAAATGTATCAGCCTCACAAAAATCTTATTGCAAAAAACCAGCCAAGTATGGGCAGAGAATGGACATTCTTACATTCACGCCACTGCTTTTAAAGTTTTACAGACAGGCGACATATGTCAATATGTCTACCAATAGGTATATCATAGTTAATGGTTATTTACAGTGGGATGATTACATACTAGAGAGGTAGGCGACAAAGACCATCCATAGAGCATATGGAGCACAGCTACATTAGAGGTAGAAAGCCCTAACAGAACCACACTACAAAGGCTACCCACACCTCCATGAGCACAGGGATTTAAGGCACTTTCTGCCCCAAAAAAGCCACAGGTAGTATACTGGCAAGAGCTGGAATTGAACCATGTTCCTCTGAATTTAGAGTAAAACGCGCTAACCACTATCCTGACTGCTCCTCCCCTAATACATGTTAAAGTATTATTAATTATTCAATGATTTATTGTCTTTTTCACATTGTTTATATGTGTTTCAACACTTTATTAGGAATTTGAAAAACTTCAAAAACCAGTTATCATAGAGCTTTGCCACTTGGCAGATATTCTCTTAGGGTTGGTATTTTTTAGATTTGTTCAGCATATCCATAATCAGAGCAAGTGAAGTTATTTTTGCCAATAGGCTCAAATTTTCTAAATGTTTTTATGTTCCAGAAGTGTTTTGAGGCCTACTCAGCCTCTAGTTTTAATATCCGAGTGTTTGCATACCTCTTCAGGCTTTTTATATCCAAATTAGTGTTTTGAAGCCTGTTTGACACCTTGTTTTAATATCCGGGTGTCTGGAGGCCTCTCACGCTTTTTGTTTTTCAATCGTTTTTTATTATTCTTTGTTTTTTGTTTTTATTTTATTTTTTTGGGGGGTTTTGACTTATATTCAATCATTTCATGATTATCAAGTATTCTAAAACTCTTAATTTATCTCATGCTGCTAATTTCCCACCATAATGTATATGCATGATTACTTATATAGGTTTACGCCACTCACCATGCAGGTAGCAGCGAAACATGCAGCCCTGGGCACTTTAATGAAACCACCGTTCCCTCATGGGCTGAATACTATTATGTTTGGTAAGGCGATTCCTAATATCATCAATACAAAATTTTGCAAATTTACAAGTGCATTTGCCTGTGTATTTAATTGACAAATCCTAATCAATGCGAAATTCGGTATATTCAGTTCACCGGAGTTTATGCTGGGTGACCTTTTATAATCGGGTTTCGTCCGTCATGCGTCCGTCTGTCTGATGTTAACAATTTCTTGAGAAAAATCTCAAAAAGCATTCATCGCAGACATTTGAAAATTGGAAGACATTCTCCTAGCATTGGTCTCTTTAGATATGTTCAGCATATCCTCATTGGATCAAGGGGAGTAATTTCTGGCGAGGTTTGTATATCTACTGAAATTTTTTTTTGATCAAGAACCGCTTGTCATCGAGCTATGCCATTTGGCAGCTATTCTCCTAAGGTTAGTGTCTTTTAGATTTTGTTCATCATATCATCGTGCAAGGGGAAATAGATTCTGGTGATTATTGTGTTTCCACTTTAAAAATTTCAGGAACCGCTTGTCGCACAGCTGTCAAATTTTGCAGATATTATCTGCGGGTTGGTCTTCTCTTGATTTGTAAAGCATGTCATCATCAGGCCAGGTGGAGGTAATTTTGGTCCATTTTTGTCAATGTTTTCTCAATGTTTTTCATGTCTCATAAGAGTGTTTTTTGGTGTCTTTGAGCTGTTTTAATGTTTGAATAAGGGTTTTGAGGCCTGTTTGGCCTCATGTTGTATTATCCTAGTGTTTGTAGGCCTCCTTGGCCTTTTTATATCCGAATAATAAGTGTTTTGATGCCTGTTTGGCCTCTTTTATTTCAGTTCTTGTATTCATTAATTGAATGCATTTCATAGTGACAGATGATCTTTAATTGCTATAAATAACTTTTAACTGTGTATAACTATACAGTGTAATTCGTAGATTCATAGCCTGTATTATGAAAGTGCGAGTAGAAGGGACTGGTCAGTATGTATTGTAAATATATTATCAGTGTCTGTATGTACAGTAGTGTGCGCACACAACAGGCATCATTCAAATGTAAAGCATTCATTCCACAGGCTAGCAGACATTCAACTGAGTGATTTCTGCTAGTGTCAACCCAATACACACTCTAGTTTCTGTGACGCAAGAGTCCCATAAATGTACAATGTAGTAGTTACTCTATTATCAACCAGTAAAATAGAAGTAATTCTCTCAAGATGAGATTTTGGGAGAGGAATGGAATGTCAATAGCAAAAAGTTTTGGCTTCATGTTTAATTTCATATTTTTAGTATTAATTTTGTGCTCCAAACCTTTATTTGGTAACTTATATGAAAAAATCCTTGCATAAAATAAAAAAAGGGAACATTGCATTACGCAAAATGCAACATTATTGGAATATTTGA
Organism: Epimenia babai; assembly: GCA_011762755.2. Lineage (NCBI taxonomy): Eukaryota > Metazoa > Mollusca > Solenogastres > Cavibelonia > Epimeniidae > Epimenia > Epimenia babai. Next base: position 17,379 of record WURV02091774.1, on the reverse strand, counting down.
ATTTTATGGACCACAACAATAGATGTAACCAGAATTTTTTTTGTCACAGCAAAGGCTGTCATCAGAAATTATGGGCCACCACAGTAGGTGTCATCAGATATTATCGCCCACAGGAGACCTATAGTCTGTACCATAAACTGATCTTTAACAGACTTACCATTATCACTGGACTCGTGTGCTGCATGTAATATATTTAATTCACGAGACTAATAAGTAGTTCAGTTCTATCCTCTTTCATAACTGGTGTACAGTTCCTCATCTTGGGAAGACTACAGTGTTCCAATATCAATGGATTAATTAAATATCTTGCTGAAAGTTTTTTGCATATACAGCGAATATTATTCAGGCTTGTCATTAACGATGCTGTGAATTGCTCCCTTTAGTGGCTGCTAGTTTTCGTATTATTGAGATGTTCAGAATTATCAATTTAATCATATAGCATATGATGTATAACAGTGTGTATAATGTTTATAGTATTGTGATTGCAGCATGTATAATGTTTAATGTTATGATTGCACGCTCCAGGTCCATGCTATGGGAACTGATTATGTCTTATTACCCTATTGTACTTAGATATACATGATATGGCTTATACTTTCAGCCATGGGCTGTTTCTGGGGGGTGGAGAAACGGTTTTGGAACATACCCAACATCTACTCAACTCAGGTATGTAGCTTGTGTTTCATCCAGAACAAATGAATTAATAAATTGCCTGCAATAACTGCCATTTCATTGTATGACTCTTAGTGTTATGTGTCAAGCTGCGTAAGCGGCTTTAAAATGTATCAAATTGCAATTTTTCACATTACTATTTGTCATTATATTCTTAAAATTGTATATTTATGTAGTAAATTAGACATTAGGGCACAATTACATGTGCCACGGAACAGATTTTTTGAGTTATATACTTGTACAGAAAATCAGTGGTATGTGAGTTTAGGCTGAAAAGTTCAGCGCCATGATGCCTTCTTCGAATGAGATTGGTAGTTATTTTTCAACACAATCCCTCCTCATGCTCTACACACGATGTTGCAGCGCTTGGATACCCGTGGTAAAGGAGACCAACTCTTGATCACTGAAAAACTATTTGACGGCACTTATGTCGTCATCATTGGTTCGATATCGTTTGCCAGACAAATGTGGATGATGCAGGTGCATTATCCCCTAATGTATCCACGATAACAGCATGGATGTTCTTTGGGGCTAAGCCTTTCGTAGTCTGATACTTGATAACACCACGGTGCCTAATTCTGTCCATTTTGGTCTGAAGCTGAAGCACGTATGAGGTAAGACTGCACAAATGTTTAATGAATGTGAGTATACAGGAAACAACTGTGCGCTACAACACCATGATGATTCGCCTTGCTATGTGAAAAGTTTCATCTGTCTTGCTTGGGTCATTTTTGGTGGGCCAATGAACTTTTCAGCCTATCCTCATATATATATCACTTGTCAAAACTCAGTTTATATTTGATTATAACACAATCGTGGTTCATTTTACCTCTCATTCGAAGATAGTCAATTCTACATCTGTTTCTGGAGATGGCCCATTCTACTTCTCATTCTGGAGATAGTTCAATCTACTTTTTGTTCCTGAGGCAGTTTATTGTGTATGTTTTGAGAGTAGTTTTGGATTGTATGTCCAATCCTTCTGTTGCATGATTCATTAACAGTGTCTACATCTGTGACCTGTGTTTGTAGGTGGGCTATGCAGGCGGCCACATTAATGATCCCTCATACAAGCAAGTGTGTACATCTAACACTGGTCATACAGAGGTTGTTAGAGTTGTGTATGACCCAAAGAAAACGTCTTACCAAGATCTCCTTACGGTGCTTCATATTTATGTACCCTGTATTATCCGAAGGTTTAACAGCTGATGACTCCAAATGAACGAGTGATGCATGATTGACCATTCCGCTATTTGTTTTACAAAAATACATGTGAAGATCATGTTATAGTCTCCTGTGAGCAAATCTCTGGCACTGTAACATTCTCTAAAATTAATCTTATTAATTCATGTTGTTTGATGTGATGTCCAGTTGTCAAATCCATGCGGTCCCATCACTTGTAGTTTTATAAGCGTACGACATTTTCATAATAACTTAATTTTCAAGTTTCTCTATTTATTTAAAATGTGTATCTATTTAGATTGTAATTTTTAATAGATGAAACTTTCTATACGTATTGTATATAACTGTAGATTTAGAGCGCATGGGTGTGTCCCATCTTAGGCCTAATTTATTCATGTATTTATCCAGGTATTCTGGGAGAACCATGATCCAACACAAGGTGATCGGCAAGGCAATGATGTCGGCTCCCAGTACAGAAGCGCCATCTATTGCAATAACCAGCAGGAGCTTATTACAGCAGAAAAAACTCGCGATCTCTTTCAGAAACGACTACATGATGCCGGGACAAAAAGGAAAATTACTACAGAAATAAAAATTTTGACAGAATTTTGGTACGCAGAGGACTACCACCAGCAATACTTGCACAAGAACCCTAGGGGTTATTGCAATCTGAAGGGGACAGGAGTGAAGTTTGATAGGGGACAGAAGGATGAACTATAGGGTGCGGGAATACAAATATTCAGGGAAATCGTACCTGCAATACATATCTGCCATGAATATACATTGTCAACCGCATCTGGGAACTTTTATTAGCTTTCAGTCTATAATCATTGTACTTTACCATTTCACTTTACTGTAGGTGCGATTATGCCCGTGAAAAAGCACAGATGTAAGATCCTGTATGGGCTATGAATGCAGATACGAGGCAAACTGCTGGATTTCAGGTACAAGTTATACAACTATATAAGGCAAGTGTATCGTTTACAGCTCCAGCCATTAAATATTAGATCATATTGCTGATCTGTGGAGTAAAGATGAGATTCTGTTGACGACCCCTTTTGGCTACATTCAGTAAAATGCAGTAAAACTACACCACACTGCCCATTAGGATTAGGTCAAAGTAGGGCTGGTAACGATCAATTTTTTCAAAATAGTTAACTTTTGGAGAATTAACGATTAATCAATAGTTAATTTCAATTAAATCTCAACTTGCGTAATTAACATTTATTAACAAATTTATGATATTTAATTCTGACATCTGTCAGTGACATTTTCTTTTATGTTACTGTTTCATGTTAACAAAAATAGAAAGATATGATAACCATGCAGATCAGCAGTTCTCAAAGTTTGGTATATAATAATATCCATTATTTTTCACTGCCATTTGTCCATTCAGAAAATTCCCCATTAAACAACACTCTTTTATTTTTTATTTTTCAAAAATTTTGATATCCATCTGTGAACTTTTCCCTTAATGCATATGCCCCAAGTTTGCTTAATAGCCTCTGATGCGGAACACTGTCGAATGCCTTCTGAAAATCTATATAAATGCAATGAAAACTATAACCCCTATCTATCATATGCGTCCAATCCTCAATCGCCTCCAATAGTTGTGTTGTACATGATACTCCCGGTCTAAACCCATGCTGTTAGAAAATCTCATTTCTTCTGTATGCCCTAATATCTTATTACTAATGATGGTTTCTAGTATTTTGCATGCTAAGGATGCAAGACTTACGGGTCTGTAATTTTGCAGTTGCGCTTTGCACCCCTTTTGGTATATAGGTGTGACATTAGTTTGTTTCCATTCGGATGGTATCATTACTGTTTCAATTGAAATAGTACACGTATATCATTTCCATAGAGCAATGTGTCTCATAATTACATTAGAATGGATGAGATCTGGTCTTGCTGCCTTGGTTGGTTGTAGTTTGTTTGTGACTTTATATCTTCATCAGTTATATCTATATTTGATAATTCCTTTTCCCATTGTGGAGAAACGGGAGTACACAGAAGCGACAACCGAAGTAAATCTGCCTTTAATAGTTGAAATTTGTCGCGCGTCCGGGCTGTGTGGAGGTCTCTGGCCTATGAAGCAAAGGGAGGTAACTTATAACATGTTGCTATTTGTTCCTTAAAAAAATTTCTCAAGAACCGCTCATTGCAGAGGTTTGCAATTTGCCAAATATTGTCCTTGGAATGGTGTCCTCTAGATTTGGTCATCATATTGTCATGGCAGTAAGGGCAGGTAACTTGTGTCTATTTTTATATTTAGTCTATCAAGAACCCTTCATCGAGGTCTGCCATTTGGCAGATATTGTCCTTGGGTGAGTATCTCTGATTTGTTCAGCATATTGGGAGCAAAGAGGGTAATTTCCATCATTTTTTCATTTTAAAATCTTTATGTCCGCTCAATGCAATGGTCTGTCATTCGGCAGATATTTTCTGTTTAGGCATTATTCAGATTTGTTTAGGGCATCTCTATTTAAATAAGTAGAGGTGATTTCAGACAATGTTTATCCACAAATCAGTATTTTCTTGTTTCAGTATCTTAATGGGTATTTTCAGGTCTCTTTGGCCTCTTGTTGTTGTCAGGCAGTCTCCTTGTCTTCTTGTTCTAATATCAAGATGGCCTCTTATTTTCTTTTCTCTTTTTTCATGAGCGTCTTGAGGCTTCTTTTACCTCTTGTTACCCCACCTGAGCTGATGCTCGGAGAGCTTTACCAAGGGGGACTTGGCCTGTCACTCGTCCATCCCTCCATCATTTACCTTTCTTTAGAAGTCTAAAAAACTGCTTGGCCTAAAGCTTTGTAACTTTGCAAATATTGTTGTTGGGTAGGTTTTATTCAAATTTGTTCGGGGTATCATCATTGTATTATTGTTATTGTTTTATGACTAGTCTTGCCAAACACTATAACTATCATTATTCTTTTCCAGACCATTATCGTGCACTATTATTTCACTACCGTTGTATTTTTATGTTATTGTTTTTTCGTTTAGGCCCATCTAATTCATGTTATAATTGCTATTATTTTTCCTCTCTTTTTATTGTTGTGATGACTAAATTCATACCTCTGTACTTGTGATATATAAATGTGTGTTTTATTCCCACTCATTCACCTAATAAAGCATTCCTTGTGTCTGCGAAAGCTTGTGTTTCAATAAACTTCTGTTAGTTTCTTAAGATGCTACAGTCTTTTCCTTGTTTTTTATATATTAAATATATCTTAACTGCTTTGCACAGAGCTTTGCCAATTGGAGGATGTTGCCCTTGGGTTGGTGTTATGGTTAACAACTGCTTCTAAATAATGGGCATGACATCCATCACTGCATCTTGACCTAGGTCATTCCACTTTATACCAATTTTTATTTCAAGTAAATGCTGTTATATAGTGACAGTAAATCACATGAGCTATCTTTAAACTGTGTATCAATATAATATGTAATTTTTTCATACATAGCCTGCATTCTAAAATTAGCAGATTATGTTACATGTATAGCAGCATGGTATTCTGTATTCACACAGAAGGCGTTATTCCAATGTGAAGCATTCATTTCTACACTCCAATAGACATACAATTGAGTGATCTCTTCTAGCATCAACTTAATACACAGTCTAGGTTGTGTAATGCAAGAGCCTCAAATGTGTAATATGGTATATTATACGTACATGGTACTTGATCTATGAAAAAGGTTTATGGTTTATTATAAATCCTTTTATTTTCAAAATGAGAAATTTTTCAAAGGAGGCTAAAAATACATATCTGGATAATAAAAGTTGTTAAGATTAAATTACTGTGAATTATTACTATCTTGCCACATGTTTATAACTGCGGTATGTGTTCCCTTTACGAATATACAAGAGCCCCCAAGAAGCCTAAAGACGATCACCTGAAAAAAAGATAAAAAATGAAAAAGACAGAACAAGAGGCCAAGAAGGCCATCTTGATATTAGACCGAGAAGACAAGGAGACTGCTTGACATCAAAAACAAGAGGCCAAAGAGACCCAACAATACCCATTACGTCACTGAAATACGAAAATACCGATTTGTGGAAAAAACCTAGGCTGAAATCACATGTAATTGCCAAAGGAGAGATGCCCTAAACAAATCTGAATGAGACCTACACACACGTTATCTGTAAAATGGCAGATCTTCGCACTAAGCAGACATGGAGATTTTCCAATTAAAAAATCTATAGAAATTACCCCCCTTTGCTCCCATGACGAGATGCTGAATAAATGTGAAAGATACTTACCCAAGGACAATATCTGGCAAATGGCAGACACCTGCGATAAGCGGTTCTTTTAAAAAATTTTTTCATAAAAAAGTACAAACATAAGTTACATCCCCTAGGTGCAATGACGATACCATAAACTAATCTAGAAGTGACCAACCCAAGGACAATATCTGCCGTAGAACTTTGCGATAACCGGTTTTTGAGAAAAATTTTTTGCTGAACATCGGTAGAAGTTACCTCCCCTAGCTTCGATGATGGTACCATGAACAAATCTAGAGCAAACCAACCCAAGGACAATATCTGCCAAATGGCAGACCCCTGCGATAAGCAGTTAGTAAAAGAAATTTTTTAAGAAAAAATACGAACATCGCCAGAATTTACTTCCCCTAGCTGCGATGATGATACCATGAACAAATCTATAAGAGACCAACCCAAGGATAATATTTGCCCAATAGCAGACCTCTGCAATAAGCGGATTTTGAGAAGATTTAAGAAAAAAATACGAACTTCGGCAGAAGTTACTTTCCCTAGCTGAAATGACGATACCAGGAACAAATCTTTAGAAGAGACCATCCCTCGTACAATATCTGCCAAATGGCAGACGTCTGCAATAAGCGGTTCTTGAGATTTTTTTAAGAAAATGACATCGGACGGACGGGCAACCTTCGATCAGAAAAGTTCACTGAGCATAAGCTCAGGTGAGCTAATAAATGTATATAAAGTGTCTGTTAACAAGTATTAAAGACATAATACATCCTATATTTAATGCTAAATAATACTGTGAATGTACCACAATGTTAATTTTCATTTCCTGTCAGTGACAGACCGTCACTGTTTTGTACATTCTGGGTAAATAGCCTCTCACACAGATCCTGGGTACATGGTCTATGACCACACAAAGCGCTGTTTAATATATAATTTATTTGCTTACAACTAGAGTTAGTAACAGATGTATGTATAGGTGTATGCATAGCAATGGGCCACTGCTGTCCCTATACGGGCTGACCTCACTAATAACCATGTCAAGTAAGAAGCGTATAGGTTAGTGGGCTGAAAATGCCACAACACAAGACTTTCAAGCGCTAATTAAAACAATTAGCGCTTTAGAGTGCTTTAGGTATAGTCAATTTTCATTCTCCAATGTGATGGAACATATCCTGTAATAAGACAAGCTCGAAACAATTTGATAAGTAGAGCCTTCAATACCTTTAGTAATCACTATTTTGGCAGCTGTGCTCCAGACCTATACGTCGTGATTGAAATCTGTATTTCCCTCATCAGGGATTCCTCTGGTGTTTTAGTAAGGGCTAATTGCACGTAAAACAAATTCAGAGACATGTAATTGAATGTATTTTATTTCCTGCAGTGTAAGTAAATACATTAACATAACTCACATAGGATTGGTAGTGCCAATATAAGCCTTTTTTAAAAGAAAAGAGTAAAGTGTAACATTTTTATACCGCACTTTAAAGCCCTCTTGCACAGCTTGCTAAATGACAGTTTACAACATCTAAGGGGATGCAGCTCTATATCAGGCTCTTGCAAGCCCCGTACAAATTTGCTTTTCCAGTTTATATCAATGAGTTTTGCCACAAATAAATTTCACCAGTAATTATTCGTGGCCAAGTCCACCAGAGCAAACATAAAATACCTTGCCAAAGAATATAACGGGGAAAAAACACAACGGGTATTTTATCCGGGGGATTCAAACCCTGCACCTTCTGATTTGTAAGCCGGTGCTCTATGAACTGAGCTATTCTGTTTGTGTAGGAGTGGTAGTGAATCAAGAATCATATGCAATATGATGGCTAATATCAGCCTATTCTATGGAATTGGTTGTAAATCAGGAATTATGCGCATTAGAGTGGCCAAGCCTTTTATATAAAAGACTTGAAATATGTAGATAAATTAGGCCTATATCCAGATACTCTGTCACATCCTCAAATAACTCCATGATAGTGTATGTAGATAATACAGGAAAAATAAATCTATAAGACTATAACGAAATCTAAATCATCCTCAAGACCTAATATAATCGATCATATCGGTACTATATAAAATCTGTACCATTATCATGTAAGTTGTCCCAATACTGTAGTTTTCCACTTACATGCTTTAGCAATAGATAATTATTGGAAAAGTAAAAATGTACCAATACAAAAATATATAGCAGGTCATTGGTACAGGCTACAAAAGGGTATAGCGAGGTCAAATAGCTAGGTTCAAATGTAGAATAGGGCCTTGTTACTCGGATAGTTAAGCTACTGTACAACTGTCAGCCATCGTGGGTGAGATATGGCCATCGAGCAAATGATAACTGATCACTTTAGCTATGTACGGGGTAGTACCGCCTTGGATGTTGGAGTCGAGGTGATAGAACAAGTCCATCTTTTCGGAGTTGGAGCAATCAGTTGTGTTTTGGTCGGTACAGTATAAAGAGACAGCCTCTTGAATGAACTGCCACACATACATGCATTTACAGTATAAAGAGACAGCTTCTTGAATGAACTGCCACACATACATGCATGTACAGTATAAAGAGACAGCCTCTTGAATGAACTGCCACACATACATGCATGCATGTACATTATCCATGTTTGTAGATATGTATTTAAGGTAAAGCGATAGCCTTGAACTAATCCGTTCCCTAGGTTATCATTAGCCCTTTAGAAGGCTAGCTACACATGCATAATGAAGAGTTTTGAAATGCAGTATAGTGCCATTAGCACTATTAGCTAATTGCAAAAGAAACATCGGTGGGGGGTGATGAACAATAAGTTATATTTTAGTCACCTCCCTTTCTCTTGTACACTACAATAGCTACTCATTACATTATTATACATTATACAGTATATAGAGGTGAAAGTAATTTTTGTTGGGATAGTGGGATATAAACCAGCACTGACATAAAATCCACAAAACTGTGTTTCTACATGGGTGTCATATTGTCATATTGTAACAGTTTCATGTTATAGTCACTCCACATATATATAGACTTATTACGAAATTATGTCTATGATAATTGATGAGTATTTACAATGAGATGATGAGATAGCGGAAAGGTGAGTACTATCTAGAGAGCATCCAGTGCATGAAATTCATGCCTGCAAGACATTTTGCCAGCATGCCCCATCTATTTGCAGGCAGAAAATGCCATGAGAGTGCCCCTCTGAAATACAAACTTGCTTGTCTGCCCGTGTTTTAGGTTTCACACCCTGAGCATCTGAAACGGAGCCACGTAAAGAGAAGCCTTTACATCACACTACAAGGGCTACCATTGGCAAATGGGTTTAAGGCGCTTTGTGTCTGGAAAATGCCACAGGTACTATAGTGGTTGGAGGCGGAATCGATCCAGGGTCTTGTGGACACAAGCCCAATCATCTAACATGCTAACTGCCCCCAAACAGAGTAGAATATCACTGACCTTGTCCATGTCTGCAGTGTCCTTGAATACAAGCTCCTCGTTCCTCTCAAGTATTGTTGACACAACCATGAATGCCTTAAAAATCGCACAACTTGTGAAAACAACAAATCCATAAAACATCGCACAACATAACATTAAAGTTTTAAATATAGCACAATACAACGCAACCATAAATGAACATAGAATGCAATACAACAACAAATGCCTGACATGCAGCATAACGTAAAAAGAGGCCAAAGATGTCTCAAGAGGCTTACCTGAAAAGGAGAGAAAATGACAAAACAACAAGGAAGGGAGGCCATCTTGATATTAGAATGAGACAACAAGGAGACTGCCTGATATCAAAAAGAAGAGGCTAAAAAGAAGAGGCTAAAAAGACCTTAAAATACCCATTAAGATACTGAAACAAAAAATGCAGACCCGTGGAAAAACGATCTGATTGCCTAAAGAGAGGTGCCTTTAACAAATCTGAATGAGACCTACACAGACAATATCTGCCAAATGGCAGACCTTTGCACTAAGCGGACATGGAAAGATTTTCAAATAAAAAAGTTGATAGAAATTACCCCTCTTTGCTCCCATGAAGAGATGCTGAACAAATCTGAAAGATACTAACCCAAAGACAATATCTGCCGAATGGCAGAACTCTGCAGTAAGAGGTTTTGAGAAGATTTTTTGAGAAAAAATACAAACCAAACATCGACCAACATTACCTCCCTTTGCTGCGATGACGATACCTTGAACAAATCTAGAGAAAACCAACCCAAGGATAATATTTGCCGAGCATAAGCTAAGGTAAGCTAAAACTACATGCTTCACCAGAAATTAATTCCCCTTGGTCTGATGATGATATCCTTAACAAATCTATCAGAGGCCAACCCTACAAGGCAAAGCTCGATGACAAGCGGTTTTTGAGAAAAAGATTTTTTTAGGCAAAAATACAAACTTCGCCAGAAATTACTTCCCCTTGGTTCGATGATGATATGCTTAAAAAATCTAAAAGAGACCAACTCTATGAGAATACCTGCCAAATGGCAAAGCTCTACAATAACTGCTTTGTGAGAAGATTTAAAAGAAAATCGTTAACATTTGATGGACAGACGTCGGATGAAGCCCAAACAGAAAAGCTCACGGAGCATCAGCTCCTGTGAGCTAAGAAAACCATCAGTGCTTGGGACGCTGACATAATTACGCATGACCATCTTCTGTGCCATTATTTGACCAGGTTCTTACCTCCACCATGATCTGTCTGTAGGCAGGGTGTGTAATCTTGCATAGCATTTGTTCAACCAGGAGAGAAAAATTCAGTTCATATATCGTCATATCTGAGAGTGTTGGTTGCTGAAAGCAATAAATATTACATTTACAAAATCACTGGGAAAAAATTATGCCGCATCACCATCATTATTATATTCATGGTTATTATAATGTCATGGTTATCATTATTATTACGGTTACCATCATCAAAGTCATGACTATTATTGTCATAGTTAACATGATAAATGGTTATTACTATTATGATTACTGTTATTATCATCTTTAGCCTTTAGTATGCAGTATGTCTGAAGAGGCTTGAATTAAACAGAACCTGTCATTTATCATTGGCCCTTTACGAAGTTAGACTATACGAGTTAACGCAGTGTAAATGAATACAGTTACAGTTATCATTAACAGGGAAATCACTGTAGCACAAACCACCTTGTCTGGCTAGAAAGTGACCTTCATCAACTCACACGGCCAACAGACAACCTATTCAGGTCACAAACTCTATTAAATCTGTAGTATGTAATGATTATTACCTGTAATATTACAAACAGTGTGATCAACATCTGAAACACAGCTGTCAGAATAAAGAAACACATAACCAAACTGTAATGGCTACCTAAACCTCTATAAGCTAACAGGATTTCCACGCCTTTTACTTGAAAAGTACTGATGAAACGAGGAACAGAAACAAAGCTTCTTCCAAAAATCAAGTCCTACAATGGAGATACTATGTCATGTGTCTTTGTTGTCATTATCAATGTTATTATGATGATCACTATTTCACACTCGACAAACTTTGACCATGAAAGTCAATATGTGTACCTGCGGAAGAAGAGAGCCAGCAATACGGATCCCTGGTGGAGTACGTTCCAGTGTCTTCCATACGCGGTCATAAAAGTCTTTGGGCACGCGATTTAATGAGCCATCTAGTAACCTCCTATCATATACAGTGCGGCTGAAAGCACAAAACATATACATGTACTGAATAACATCACATACACAGTGTAGCTAGAAACAAAATATGCACTGAATAAGATATGCACAGTAAAGCTTATAACAGCAAGTACAACACAGAGGGTGCAGTACGCAGATTTACCATAAGTCTGATGAAAGATAATCTTTGTGCAGCATAGTGGACAGGTGTAACTTGACATCATTCGGAGACATGCTGTGGATGCTTGGCTTTTCACCTTCATACTGGTCAAGCTCAACTTGCATAGCATGCAGAAACCACCTGGTCACAAACAATGAAAAAAGTGTAATGAAAAGTGAGTCTGGGCACACCCACACCTACGCACTTGAATGCACAATAGTACCTGTTGGCGCCAGTGGTATCGTGGTTAAAAGCATTGCCTTTCACGCGAGAGGTTACGAGTTTGAACCGACACAAACCAGGGATATTTTCCCGTGCCTTCCACGACAGGAAATGAACAAGATTTTCGTGCTTGAATATCGAGAAAGATTCGCCGTGAAATGGTTTATTATAAAAATTTATTAGGGTTGTAACGGGGCAATCTTGGACGTGCGACTGACATTTAATTATAAAGTAGCACCAAAACCTCGCCTTTTCCCTTTATTTTACCAATAGGAAAAGCTCAAAGGCGAGATTTTAATGCTACTGAACTAATCAAGGTTACTGCACTTACAATATTGCTTCATCATGTCCTTAGTACATTGTGCTCAATTCATGACACTGGTAAAAATTTCTAGTTAGGACGAACTCAAGAGCTGTCACTTGAAAACCACGTTTTTCACCACTGACAGTTACACAGTAAAGTAAAATCCTCAAGGCTCAAAGGAGACTCATACACTCACCCAATTCGGATCTTGAGAATTCCCGTGAAGTGTTCAGGGGATGTAGCAATAAGCTTGCCAATACCAATGATGAGTTCCTGCTGGAGCACAGCTTGGACTACATCATGCTCCATGCACAAACGATAGAGGATGTCAGTGATTTGAGATGGTGAGAGAGGTTTGTCTATGACTTCTTCAGCATGTCCAAAGACCCCCAATGTCACCTGTGGTAGATACGCTTCAGTGTACTTGTATTCAAAGTATGGCCCTGATTATGTTTATAGACATAATAAGCTACCTTAAAAGGTGATACCAATGAAACCACATGAGCTACTGTGGTAGACTGTTGGTCAGAAAAAAGCAGAGTAGCTCAGTATGTGAAGCACTGGCGCACGGACCACAAGGTAAAGAATTCACCTTAGTAACGTTTACACAGTTAAATATAAAGGGGAAGTGAAATACGAAATGCATTGTGTCACTTGTTATATAACCTCCATCTTTGAGTTGTGAACAGTAATCTGGGAAGTTCCGTAAAGTGGCTTCAAAAGATGGTGACATTTGTTTACTTCTATCTTCCCAAACACAGTGCGATAATAAATCATCTATTTTCAAGACCGTTTTTTTAGCTGTATCCCGACCAGATTTCCAACACATATTCTTCCATCTATTTTACTATTTAATCCTCCCACTCATTTTCCCAACCTGTTTTCCTCTGACAAGTATTGAGGTAATAGATGGTGCGAGGCTGTCCACAACCTTCCTGAGGAGAGCAGAGCAGAAGCGAACGACGCGCCACTGTTTACGTGCAGCTGCCTGATTAATTATCTTCTCTAACCTGGGATCAAGCAAAAATAGTATTTCACTAAACTAGACAATGCATGTAATGGTCTAGTCTCATTAAACTACAGAAAATGAATTCAATGTGATGATGACAGGCTCATTAAACAACAGACAGACAAAATGTGATAGTTTAGTCTCAAATAACTACTGTCTGGACCAGACACATGCTATTCAATCCAGTCTTTATCTTCCCCATTTGTTTCTTCATTTGCGTGGTGATGCAATCCATGTTTTTGCAGAGCTTTGTAGCCTTGAGTAACATTCCTGGTCATTGTTAGGTTTTGGTTAGGACAGTTAAACATCAGTCTATTCTGTTTGTTGAATAACTGTGATCAATAAGAGCCTTTAATAGTCCAAAGTTTTTTATTTCCCATGCTTCTGGTGTCTTTAAAAGTACAGCAGCATGCTGCAGGCTTCCTTCTCGAGAAGTATTAGTTGGGGCATCCACTATGCTATTGTCTTCTTGGCTACGCTACGTTCCGCGGGGCATGTTAGTTTATAACCCTTCATTAGAGTGTTGCTTAGTTTTAAAGCAGCATGCTCTATGTACTCTGCGGTAACGTATTATTTCAGATGTTTGCTTTCATAGGCAATAGTTATATCATAAACATTCCACCCAGTGTTTTTAGGCAATCATACGAGCCTCTTATAGTGGCTTTACATCTTCCTGCTTAATCAGATCAGACTCCTGCCTCCATGTAGCATTCCACTAGCAAGGTCATTTACACCATCCATCTGGCTCTCCCACTCGTTCGTTACTTTCACGTGACATAGTCGTCATGTGATCCGACGTAGGTGAAAAAAATGGCCCATCACAGTAGCAACTCTCGCGACTGTCGAAGACAATTCAAATTTGCTCGCTGCAGCCGCGAGTGCTGCAACTATAGTCAGTGCAAGTCTCTCAAAAAAAGCAGTCAGAATGGACGAGACAATATTTAATAAGACTTAGCCTAACAAATATAGTAGCAATTTTTAAATCGATTAAATTGTTTTAAACCGATGATTTTATATCCAATTTAGGCACCATCTTGTAACCAAGTGATATGACTAGGGTCACGTGCTTGACACTATTCGTTCACTGATTGAAGATCCAGCTCACGCTTCCAAAAAAATTAGAACCAAACTGAAACAGTTCCGTTTTTTGGTGTAAAATCGGAGGCGGAAGCTGGAGGAACTGTTTCCGAAAAATCTGATGATGAAAAAGAGCTTTCCCGACCAATATTAAACCTGATTTTTCACATAGTGATGCCTCTTTAATGATATGCCAATCTGAGATTAGATAGGCATGGTCAACTGATACAAGTGCGAGATCTAATACCTTTCCTCTTATAGAGTTAATAAATGTGGGCTTATTACCGACATTGCATATAGTCATGTTAGAACCCATGATGCATTCCAATAGGTTTTTACCAAGGTAGTTCATGTTCTAACTCCCCCTAAGGTATGGTGTGCATTGCTGTCAACACCAATGATGAGAGGTATACTGTTAGTGTTACAGAATCTATAAGTATATTAGTGTTGAAAAGTTGTTCATGACAGTTGTAAATATTGCAAATTGTAGAGCATGCGTGGTAGGATTTTTATGTTGAAGAGTGTAAAGTAATATCCTTAAATGCAGTGATCATAAAGTACAATAGTGAGAATGAGAAACGTATGTTGACAGTTGGAATCACAGGATACTGATATTGAAAGGTAGGATCCTGAAGAGGGAAAGATTGGCAGGTAGGGTAATGAGAGGCGGAGACTAAAAGCAAGAATTACGAGGCACAGATATTGAAAGATAGGAACACAAGAATTAGAAATTGGATGGTACATCATCAGAATAAGAGATTAGAAGATAAGATCGTGAGAAGATATTAGAAGATAAGATCAGAAGAAGATAGTAGAAGATCATGGAAGTAGAGATGATAAAGTGGAATAATGAGTGGCAGAGTTTGGATGGGAGAATATTGAAAAGATGGAATGACAAAAGATGGAAGGCAGAAATTGGAAGATGGAATAGCAAAAAGGTCGGTAAGTGCATGACAAGCATAGATTATAGAATCTCTGGGTATGACCGTAGTTACATAGATAATGCTGCTATTATTATACTGTGATGAGATATGGTTTGTATATCCAACAACCTTTCCGAGACAGTGTACTCAGTCACACGAAACTGTGGTCCCTCACGATTGAGGAGTATGTGTAAGAGTTGACTCTTGATAGACAGACTATCCGTGTTGAAGAATGATGACATGATGTCAGAATTAGATTTTCGCTCAAAATCCTGCGAAAAAACACTTGTCGTGTCAATCATACACAATTATAATAGTTCATACATAGCAAATAATCACATCTAATACAATAATTAATTTCTTGTTCACAGATATGGTATACTATAGTATAAAAAGTGCAATATTTAAAGGGAAAAGATTTGGTGCTACTTGCCAATCGTACGTAAAAATTGCCCTGTTAGAACCCTAAGATAGTTTTTATAATAACCCAGTCCATGACAAATCTTTCTCAATAGTCAAGCACGAAAAATCTTGCTCATTTGTAAAAGACGCAAGAAAAATCCTTGGTTTGTGTTGGTTAGAACTCGCAACCTCACGCATGAAAGGCAGCGCTTCTGACCACTGTACCACTCACGCCAAGATATTTAACCCTAGTGCCCCTTTTTTCATCCCCTCTGTACTACGTATGGAGTTTTTCAGTGTGTAGAGCCGTTAGCTCATGTAGATATATGGATCAATAGTAATAAAATGTGGAGCGAAATGCATAGAAAAAACCTATACCTCTTATGGGACTTTTCAGTGAACCACATTGGCTACACCATTGATATCAGTTGTAAAGTGTGCACATTAACTGACATTGTGTCCTATGTACTGCGAAAGTATGTCAATTCACCTCAAGTTTTTACTTTGTATTGTGAGGATTAATGAACTAACCATTACTGTGAATATCTGGTTATTATTTACCTTGTAGTTAATTTCCCCAACGTCCACAATCTTCACTTGAACCGGGATCTCGGTGAGACTGCGAAATCCTGTAAATGAACTCTTCTCTTCGAATGGCACAAAGAGGTCCATGTCTTGCACTAGATGCAGAAAATCTAAGTGCTCCATGCAAGATGACGCAACGAGAGTCTGAAAGTATTCACCTCATGAATGAGGAATTCTCATGTCATAAACATAAAATAAAGTTCTCCCACTCATTTCACAAATTTCACAAATACATCACATCATTGATCAACCTACAGCACTCATCGACTACACATCTGTAATTTGCCATCATCTTGAATATGCCTCTGATGTGTTATTGAACTCATGCACTAGAAACACTGATATTCTTGAGACTCCGCGACATAGGTGCTTAACAATGATCTCTTCTTCCTGGCCACGCGCCTCTTCCACTCTCCTACAATCTATTCTCTGTGTACCATCTCTTAATGTCAGACGTAAATACTTCTTTCTCTGTGAAATTTATGTTAATCAATAACATAACACCATCATTACATACTAATTTTTCTCTTCGATAAATCACTCGCTTTGTTCAAGTTCTCATAACATTCCCATTCAACGCATGAACAAAGCTATAGGTCAACTTGCTTTGAGGTATCTTGGTACTGTAACTTTCAATAAACTCTATAATTCTATTGAGACGGCCCCACTCTCTCTACTTTCAAAATATGTTTAAAGGTTTTTCTATTTCATTCAGCTGCTGATGAAAACTGACCACAATAAGTGATACCATGTTGTGTTATTTGTATATGCTTGTATATTTATGTATATGTATCTGGACACACGTATGTGTGTTTTGTGTGTATATGTATGTATGTTTATGTAAATGTATGTATGTGTAGGTATATGTATGTATATATATCGATATGTATGTATTGTATATATATATACAGTGCAAGTCAAAAAAATGTCCCCCTTTTTAATTGCCCTGGGGGACGCCCATCATGTCAAATATTAATATAATA